>AYEL01075366.1:0-12196 GCA_000484575.1 Olivierus martensii | reverse complement strand
TGTAAAATATGAAAATAAATTTTTCTTAAACAGTCAGTGTTAAGTTTATTGTAGTTATTCATTGTGAAGCTAGCTAATGGCTGGAATCTCACAAAGCAAGAACCAATTACCATATTTTCCATAGAGTTAATACTTCGATTAGTGCGAGAAATTTGCGGAATCAATTATTTGCACTAATCGAGGCCTACCTGTATATGCATAACAGCATATAATTTTTTCCATAGTTGTTTTCTTGTAATTTATCACAGTTCTATAGATCTTCATAAAAACTGGAACTAAGTTCCAAGACTAGATAATAAATGGGAAAACTGAGAAAATTAGGTATTGTAGATAACTATGGTACTATTCTATGGTTTTGGACTGTATTTTATTGAATAAAATAATTTTGCTTTAGTTAACTAAAACAAAATCATTGAACTAGCAGGGATGGATTTATTATTATTATTAAGAAGAATGAATCTGAACGATTTTTTGGAATATGATATGTGACTTTCACTATATAGTATATTTTCATGCAAAATATACTAATGATTGTTCCTATATGGAAAGTAAATAGAATTACTAAAAATGATTCCCTGATAATTAATAGTTGTCTGTATTCTTAATATCAATTAACTGTTGAAAGAATATAATATTGTGTTTTTATCAGATATAATGAATTTCAGCACAATTTAAAATGTGTGTAAATGAAATTTTATAAATTTTTATTTTGAACACAGTATCCAATGTATAGCTGGAAAATCTGAGCTATGTTGTTGATCAAAGTAACTTCTTATACTGATTATCTGTCCAAGTTTGGCAGTAATTTGTTCTAGTAGGCTTTACTTATCATAAAAGATGGACCTTATTTTCCTAACTATCATATTCATTTTTGCATGAAATTGCCAGGAAAGTGCTTTCTAATTAAATTCACAACAAATGTGCTTACAATTATCAAATTAGTGTAAATAATTTTATGGTTGATTTATTCATATCAACTGATTTCCAAATTTCATATATAGCATTTTTCATAACTATTAAATAAATTTGAAGGGTTTTTAATACTTCGATTAGTGCGAATTCGATTAGCGCGAGAAATTCGTAGAACCAATTATTCGCTCTAATCGAGGCCTACCTGTATATTAAATCATTTGGCTTATATATATAGATATAAGCTAAATGACCCTTAGTGGAATAAATTAAACTGTAATTAATAATTATTTTTATTTTAAACTAATACTAATTATTAACAATTAGAAATAAATTAGTATTAGTTTCTAAATTAGATCACTATAGTCCTAATTTAGAAATTATTATTAATTACAGTTTAATTTATTCCACTTGTATCATTAGATTAGAATATTTTGTTTATATATATATTTATAAATAAAATATTAAAATAATAATAATAAGTCATAATTGAACTTAATTAGAATATATACATTAATTAAGTTCTATTATGATATAGAAGGGGTTATCAAATTAAAAGTATAAAAAGGCTAGCATTAATTTTCCTTTCCCTTTTAATTTGAATATTATCTAAATAGTTGCAAAAATATATATAAAGCATCATATAAAAAACAACAGATACTATTGTTATACTGCAAAACAAGTTTCAGGAACAATAAAATTACCCTGTCAAAAGATGATAAATTCAAATAAACAAAGTAGAGCATTGGATTACTGGCAAAATTCTACTGTTAAGTTTCAAATGAATTAATACATGTGTTCCTTAAGTTATGAATATAATTCATAAGTTTTGATCATAATTCAAAACCGTTTTTATGTCAAATGTAGAAATACTAAAATTATTTTATGTACTGTATTGTATAATATCGTATATACTATTAATTGGACCAATTTGAAGTTTCTTACCTCAAAGATTTGAATAAAAAGTTCTGGTTATAATGCATGGATTTTTTGTATAAACTCTGCCATCTTAAAATGCTACTATAACTTGTTAAATAACTATAAAGTTTTACATTGTATCTACTGCTAGGCAATTTTGCTATCATAAAAGTTTAGAATTCTTGAATAGTTTTTGAAATTTTTTAGAATTTGAAAATGAAATGGCATATTCAATAGCTCAAGTTAATTGTAATTTAAAGAACTGTCTGTATTTAGAATATTCATAACATGAGAAAAAGCTATATTTTTAAAAGGCAAATAATCAACAAGTATGAATCTTATAACAACATAACTAAATACACTCAATAACCAAAATTAAAATTATACTGCCAATCAGATCCAAGCAATTTGGTGTAGGAGTAGATGGATGAATTTTAAATTGTATAAGTTTCTGTATTATGAGTTTTTCTATTAAAATAACAAAAACTGTGCTGATTTTTGATAAACAAGATGGATGTTAACCATTACGTGCCTAAATACATCAAAAAATAAACTTTTTTCCCTTATTTGTCAAATTTGAGAATTTTTCTGTTGAACCCTTGTATGCAACCATAGCCTATCATCCATAATAAAAATGAAAATATGATAAAGAAAACATGTGCACTGGCTCTTACAGACTACAGGTAATAATTGTTATCTTAAAATAAAAATAATTATAATTTCTGAAATAAATGAAATATTATTTCAAATGCAACCATGAATGCAATGTTTATGTAGCTTCGGTGCACAGAATGCAAACTGAACCCTCAAACCTGGGAACAGCAACGTTTTTGAAGTCAAATAACAAAAAGAATGTGTACAAACATAAATAGAAAGTGTAAACTATGATAATCTTAAAATAAAAATAATTATAATTTCTGAAATAAATGAAATATTATTTTAAATGCAACCATGAATGCAATGTTTATGTAGCTTCGGTGCACAGAATACAAACTGAACCCTCAAACCTAAGAACAGCAACATTTTTGAAGTCAAATAACAAAAAGAATATATACAAACATAAATAGGAAGTGTAAACTATGATAATTTATAATGAGATTGGGATTTAGTTTTCTAAAAGACGTGATTAAAGATTTGAAGCGAGAGAAAATAGTAATGGCGACACGGATTTAGTTTTCTAAAAGACGCGATTAAAGATTCGAAGCGAGAGAAATAGCAATGGCAGCTCTTCCGATCTCAGGAATTCGGTTTGGTTTATGCATGCTCAGAAACATTGACTTCACATGCTTATTCCTTTATTATATAAGATATAGTTTCATTTTCAACAGAAAGCAATATGGCTCTATATATAGTATAGGTACCAATCACTTTAGTCCATTAGTATTACTAGTAGACTAATGTGATTTTTCTAGTCTTTGGTAATATTTACTCCAGAATTTTTGTTAAAAAAAATCATTTTTTGACGCACAAAATATGTTATGTAAAACCTTTCAGTCCCAATTATTTGCATAAGTTAGAGAATATCTGGGTTAACATATTAATGTCAGGTATAAAAATTATGTTTTTGAGGGGACAAAAAACTTTTTTTAATTTATGAAAAATTTTTAGAAACTAGTTCGCATTGATTTAATCTTTATAATGAGATTGGGATTTAGTTTTCTGAAAGACGCGATTAAAGATTCGAAGCGAGAGAAATAGCAATGGCAGCACTTCCGATCTCAGGAGTTCGGTTTGGTTTATGCATGCTCAGAAACATGGACTTCACATGCTTATTCCTTTATTATATAAGATATTGTTTCATTTTCAACAGAAAGCAATATGGCTCCATATATAGTATAGGTACCAATCACATTAGTCCATTAGTATTACTAGTAGACTAATGTGATTTTTCTAGTCTTTGGTAATATTTACTCCAGAATTTTTGTTAAAAAAAATCATTTTTTGACGCACAAAATATGTTATGTAAAACCTTTCAGTCCCAATTATTTGCATAAGTTAGAGAATATCTGGGTTAACGTATTAATGTCAGGTATAAAAATTATGTTTTTGAGGGGACAAAAAACTTTTTTTTAATTTATGAAAAATTTTTAGAAACTAGTTCACATTGATTATATCTTAATGTTCATGTTCAGAAAAGATATTTTTAGAAAACCAAAAAACTTTGAAAAACAGCCAAAATTGATGAATTATCAGAAAATATGCAACTTTTGTAAATCATCAGAAATATTGATTAAAATAATTGTAAAAACTTGGTTTGCTTTAAGGTGGGTTTACATTATTTGAGCACAAATTAAATGAGCAGATTCTAGTGAATACTCATCTATTTGCTTGTGCTTGTATGTGGAAAGTTTACACCAAGGGTGTCCATCCTTTTGGCATCCTTGGGCCACATTTGAAGAAAAGAAATTGTCTCAGGCTGCACATAAAATATACTGATTCCAGCAATAGTTGTTAAGTGGCCAGATGATCACATGATAACATGTTGGTATGTCACACAGGAGGACCTAGGTCCAACATCTCCTGAAAAGTTTTTTTGGGATTCCAGGTCTGGCCCGATGATCCCCGTCCTTTACCATCCTGTCCCCCTCCACGTGTAGATGCAGCCCATGGTTGGAACTGGCTCCACCCTTTAGTAATCTTACTGATTGGAAAGAGGCATCTCCTAAAAGTTTTTTTGGGATTCCAGGTCTGGCCCGATGATCCCCGTCCTTTACCATCTTGTCCCCCTCCACGTGTAGATGCAGCCCATGGTTGGAACTAGCTCCACCCTTTAGTAATCTCACTGATTTGAAAGAGGCATAAAAAAAAATATAGTTATTAAGCAAAAATTTAGTAAATAATGTACAATATATGATATCCGGCATGACAAATAAGCAACAATGTCATAACAATAATCTTTGACTTTTTTTCATTCAGAAATTTTTTTAAAATCATTAAGCAGATCAAGAAGTTTTAATCATTGAAATAAGAAATATTTTAGAAAATGGATATAGGAAACAAAGATAAACATTTAAATAATAAAAACTTCATTAAGTACATGAAAATCTCAATGTTTTAAAGAAGTTTGCAATTTTATGTTGGGCCACATTCAGTACAGCAGCAGGCCACGGTTGGACAGGCCTGGTTTACACTATCTATAAAGGTATTCATTTGTCAGTGATCTATTTACTATTACTGTTGATGTGAGTTCACCATTATACAGTATATAATAATGATTAATTTCTATTTAAATAATAAAAACTTCATTAAGTACATGAAAATCTCAATGTTTTAAAGAAGTTTGCAGTTTTATGTTGGGCCACATTCAGTACAGCAGCGGGCCACAGTTGGACAGGCCTGGTTTACACTATCTATAAAGGTATTCATTTGTCAGTGATCCATTTACTATTACTGTTGATGTCCGAGTTCACCATTATATATAATAATGATTAATTTCCAGTGAGAGTATAAATTAAATAATTTTATTATTATGAATAAATATCTAGGAAAAAGAAAGTATTGACTGACCTCACTACATCACATTATTGCATACCAGTAATAAGAATTTTCAACTTAGCATCACTTCATTTTTATCAGGAACAAGGAAAATGTAGAAAACATTTTTGCAAAATTTTTATTTCATTATACACACTATAATTTCCATGCTGCTATCCATTCTTATTAAATTAAAAAATCAGTCAGAACTTTAGTAATAGTATCATCATAAATTAATAGCAATACTAATAAAAGTAACTGCAATTTTTATTTACTCTCTAGAAAGGAGGACAAAATAACAGTTACTTTGTTTGTTGCAAAATAACTTTACATTTGAGCACAAATTTCTTTGATGGTTCATGGGCTTACTGCCTGCAATTTTTATTTACTCTCTAGAAAGGAGGACAAAATAACAGTTACTTTGTTTGTTGCGAAATAACTGTTTACATTTGAGCACAAATTTCTTTGATGGTTCATGGGCTTACTGCCACTCTTCCAAACATAAACAAATGCTTTGTTTGTGTTTTATCATTTATATTATACCAAATTTGTTTATTTGTTCATGAATATTTGCTTATGCTTGCCTAGTATAATCCACCTTTAGCATGGTTATTATTAAGCAGTATCAACTGGAAAAAGGCAAAGAATAAAATCAGTAATATTGCAGAAATAGATGTTCAGTAAAATAATATGGGAAACAACTGATCACTTTATTTGGTATAGGCTGAGTATCCCAATCCATTTCGGATTGGGATACTCAACCTGCACCAAATCAATTGATCACTCAACCTAAAAATATCTTTTGGATTGGGTCTGAAACTGTTTTGAATTTTGGAATACCTGATAAGATGGAATTGAAGAGAAGTGAGGAAAAAATTCAGATTTTTAGAAAAATTTATTTTTATTTAACATAAACAATAATATAAATGCAACAAACAACATAAATGTGTTCATTTTATTAACTTTTAAAGAATCTCATATGAAGTAAACTGCTTCAAAGAGTCATTTCTATTAACATAACATTTAATAATTAAATAAAATACAACAAAAAACTTTTAGACATATGTCCATCATCAGTGTAACAGCATTGGAATAAAAGAACATTTGAAGATAATTTAAATTTAAAAACTTGCATCAGCTTCTGTTCTTTTCAATTTACTTTATTGTCCAGCTTTTATAGTCATATTCATTAATGAGAGAACTGTTATATCCTTATCTTAGTATCTAGTCACATTTCTGCACTTCAGAACTTTCTTTAACTTCTTCAAAGCTGTCCTTTCAAACCTCAATTTTCTCCTGATATAGTGGCTACAATCTCCATTTCCATTGATGATAGATTCAATAAAAACATTAAAAATTTGTTTATTGTCCACATTTGAAGTTGTATAGCATTTTATTATATCACTCCAAAAGTAGTACACAATTTTATAAAAAACATTATTTATTCTTTAATCATTATTCACATTGCAACCTTTGAGAATAAAATTATATTTTTCTTCATATTCACCTTTTTTAATTGCTTTTCACTACTTGAAACAAGTGTCTTTATATCTCCATTGTAAAACACTGTGTATGTATTTCAATCTGGCCACAAGGAATTCATCTTTCTCAAACAGATTGATGAGGGTTATTCTTCAGTGTACTGGACCAAAATATCAGCCATTCAATTTTTGTGTTCAAATATAGTGCAAACATGCATACAGCTTAATTTTGTCACATAACTGCAGATCCCGAGTTTTATTGCGCAGAAAACATCTATTCTGAGGTGCCAAAAAGCATTAGAATGACAACAATTTTGTCAAAAAGTAGATTAATGATCCCCTAATGAATATATTTATGATCTGCAAAAATAAAAGCTGTAGAATAACAACTTTTTTTTAAAAATTGTGATGCATTGCTTTTGGAGTGACAAGACTGTTGTCTCAAAATGTTCAGCTGCAGATCTGCTCTGATATTTTAACTTTTAATAAGTTTAATATCTCAAATTTAATTTAACTCTTCTTTAACTTTTAACAAATTTTTAATCTTCATAATTTTCTGTAAGCAATGTAATGTTGCTAGCATTTCTCAAATTATTAATACTTTGTCTGTTGATTTGAATCCAATTTCATTATTATATATGAAATACAGCACTAACATAGGTGTATTATATTCCACAAGAATTTTAATATCTTATAAAATAAAAGTACTTTTGGCCTTTAAGCAGGCCCTCTTCAATTACAAATCACTTAAAACACAATTTTACAAAATATTAAAACAATGAGAATACTTTTATGTTCTCACTGTTTTAATATTTATTATAATAATTAATATTATAGCAGAGGATTTTCACTTAAATATTTAATTAAGAAATCTACTTTCATTTTTATGCAAACTAGTTTTCCTTGTGATACTTCAGCATATAAATTGAACAGATAAAATGATAGAATAAAACTATATATGATGACTTTGCCAATTGGAAATTATTCGGTTCCTTCATATTCCATTCCTAACAGTGGCTTTTTGTCTGGAGTAAAGATTATACATCAGAAGAATTAGATATTGTAGAATATTTATTTCTTTTAACAGTTTTGAGATGAATCTCAACATATAATATTATCTATAATTATATAAATTAATATTAGCTTTTGGCAATTTTGGTTAGATAAAATAATTTAATTTTGTGTACTTTGTTTTCCCCTTTTTAAAAAATTTCTTTTTTAAATTGGAATGGAAAAAATTGCATTCATTAAGTTTGTTTTTGTTAATTTTTTTTTAATTTTTATTTTTTCTACTCATTTGAACATGTTCTATTGAATCAAACGATTTGTTACTGGATATTTTAATTGATTTTTTATATAAATTAATATTAGCTTTTGGCAATTTTGGTTAGATAAAATAATTTAATTTTGTGTATTTTGTTTTCCGCTTTAAAAAAATTTTTTTTTTTAAATTGAAATGGAAAAAATTGCATTCATTAAGTTTGTTTTTGTTAATTTTTTTTTAATTTTTTTTTTTCTACTCATTTGAACATGTTGTACTGAATCAAACAATTTGTTATTGGATATTTTAATTGATTTTCTTAGCAAATAATATTTTTTTATATTAATTATCCTCTGTTTAATCCTTAATATTTAAAAAATAGAATGAGAATGATGTTTAAATGAAATGTCAAACTGTAATCAGCTTACAATCTTGTAGGCTCAATCAACATCAACATTATCTTGTAGGAGTCCACATCATGACTTTTTTGATAATGTAATATTCTGAACTATTTTTCGAAACATACACTTTAATTCCCCTTCAAATGCATTAGCATATAATTATTATATAATTTACAAATAATAATAATATTTTTGTATTTATTTTTAATTCTATAACATTTATTACTAATGTTCCTCTCCAATTATCAACATTGCTGAATAATAAACCTGACCTAAAGACAATTAAAGTTCTTTGCTTGTTACATTGATATAATGAATTATAAAGTATATATATAGAGAACAAACATTGAAATAAAACAAATTAATGAAAAGTTAGATTTATCTTTAATATTTAACTTATAATAATTCATGCTATATATAGCACATTATAATAATGCAATTAAATAGTTAGTTCCTGACTATGAGTTAATTCAGACCTGGAAATTACTCTTAAAGTAAGAACTTGCAAATCAAGAATCAATTTCCCATAAACATGTTAAAATTAGGTTCTGTTCTTACCAATAAAATTGAGTAAATAATGATTTATTTTATGTAAAGCAGTGATTTCAACCTTTTTCAATTTACAGCACACTAAAGAAGGGGGCTAAAATTGTCAAGACACACTTCTATTTTTTGAACGAAAAGAAAAGGAAAACCCTCTGTTGGTGGCCACCTGAGCTAGGTGGTCAACCTACAGTGTGTGGCCACTTTAATATCCACCCAAGCATATTGCAGGATTTTTAAACTGTGTAAAATGGCCATCTGTGTTCCATGGCCATGGCCAGTGATATTTAATTTCACTACTTTGTGTGCAACATCTAGGTGGCCAGAAATCCTGTTTTGATCTGAAATGCCAGATGAGCTTATGAGGGCCTGGCCCTCTAGGATTCGGAACCCCATCCCCCGCATTTGTCAATAACTGTATTTTTGCTGTAAGTTGACAATTGATGTTCACCTCCAACTCAAACCGTTGGGTAAAATGAGGCACTAAAAATTCCATAGCAAAATAATTAACTTTATTATTCGTTAGAAAAAAAAAGTTTTATAACTTAACAGAATAAACTCCAAATTCTCTGGCGACTTCAATCTTCGTTCTTGAATTCAAAAATTACACCAACTTCTCAAGCGAAGATGCACAATCCTTGTTACTGTTCTCCACGGACAAACACCAGGACGAACATAAACTACAAGTCCAGAATACATAAATGTCGATTCCACAAAACATTCACAAAACAAAGAACACCAATGGTCGCCAGACGCCAGAGGAAAAAAAGGTGTCGGTAACAACACCACCTATCATACTTATATCGCATGACATTTACATAAAATTACCAATATCTTACCAAAACATTAATTTACTAAAGCTTTATATATATTTTTTTTTCTTTCAACATTCCAAATTAATTAATATATTATCAAATTTAAGAATTACTAAGCTAAAATTACAGTACAATAATACTTTTCAAATAAAACAAAATAATCTACTCAACGGCAACATGGCGGCCCCCATGACATCGAAAGGTTTTATTTATTTTTTAATTCCTCACAAGCTCTAGATCTTCTATCAACTGAGCATTCCACTTAAACTTTATATTTTAAACTTTAATGTTTAACAAAGAAATTTGTAGCTAATTGTGTCTGATTAGCTACAAATTGATACTGTAGCTAGCTGTGCTTGGTGGCCTCAATCTCAGCTGCCGAAAGCTGGCCACCTAGCACAGGTTTTCGTGTATTAACATTTGTTTAAAAGTTACTAATTAAAATTTTAATCATGTTATTTTAAAAAAAATTCCATCATAAAATTTTGAATTTTATCATATTTTTTATATTAAACTCTCATTATTTTCAATCTTATTGGCCTTTTATAAAAAATATACAGTATTTCTAAAATTTATCTCAACGACTTTTTTAATTTTTCCAACCTATCCCAAAATTCCTGCAGCATATTTAAGGACCCTTTGCAACATACCAGTTAAAAATCACTGATCTAATGAAAATATAGCATTTTAAAATTAAGCAAATTATAATAATGATCAAATTATTTACATTCTCAAATACACATTATTAGGGGATTAACTCAATAATTACTAATAGCTCGCTAATTATTAACTCAACAGATGGTGGCACCATAGCATTAATTCAAAAATAATCGGTAGAAAAATTTAATTTAGACTTTGTCCGCTAGGGGAAGTTTGGCTGTATTGTTTGGTTAATTATTTACATCATATAAATGTCAAAGAATTTTTATTTTTCATTTTTATTGACAAATAAGTAGATAAACTTTTATACTAATGAACTACAGCCTTAGGTTCAATCTGAGAATAAAAGTATTTATATAATATGCCAGTAAACTAAAGAATGCAGTACTTCCATTTTCTAGCTGCCATTTTGATTTTTCTGATTCTTAAGCAGACAATAGAGATTTTGCTACAAATCCAATTGTATTGTATTGTATTGCTACATATATAGTTTGAAATGCTTTCTTATGAATCTTTAGCATTTATTTATTGCAATTAATATTTATATTTCTTAGTTTAACTGATATTATAAAACAAATTTTATGACATTATTTAATTTTATTTATTTTTTATATATAAATTAAATATTTTAAATTTACAAAATAAGTTTAGATCTATAAGAATTTTCTTGTTTTTAAAGGATTTTATGGAAGACCATGGACACCAGAACAAAGACGAGATTTATTCAGAAAGTAAGTTATTCAGAAAATTTTATAATTATTGATACACATCTTATTAAGAAACTTCTATTAATAGTCAACTTGAATGGAATATAAAAAATATCCACTTAAATGTAACCATATCAGTTTTGTATCTGAATGGCTTATACGAATTATTAAAATTTATAAATTTAACCTTTTGAGTACCACTTTTATCAGTATCTGCCTGTAATCAAATTCTGACTAGTAATTGAAATTATGCGAAACTAATATGCAAAAAAAAATTAAAATTGTGATATCTCGCTTATTTTATACAGTATTTGTTCCACTTTCTAACTGTGTAAGTAATTTTAAAGTTTTATTTCTTTCATACTTTTTCCTTCCATATATGAGATCAAAGAAAATGTGATTTATTATTATTTTTTTTTATGAAAGCTTAGCCATCCAATGAAATGATTGATATTTTTTAGGTCCATATCCCCTCTGAACAAAGCCATGAGTGCAGGGTTGCAGAGTTGAGAGTTGGAATTTTAAACTGCCCAGAGTCAGACCTTGCAAATTTTAGGGAGTCTGAGTTGGATCATTTGCCATCCAACTCTGCATTTCTGGGTTGCAGAGTGGAGGTTTTTGGGTGGAGTCCGAGTCAGATTTTTAAACTGCCTGGAGTCGGAGTCAGATTATTTGCTATCCAACTCTGCAACCCTGCATGAGTGAAGAAATTCAGCTGAATTTTTAGAAATTATTTATAAAATAACCAAGAATTACAAAACATATTGAAAAATTTGTTACTTTAGATATTAAATAAAAGCAAACAATAAGCCGAATAAGTAAGATAAATCATTTATTCAAAAACGTTTTCAGCTATCCACGTATTACAACTGAGGCAGGCTATGTGGATAGCTGAAAATGTTTTTGAATAAACAATTTATTTTACTTATTTGACTTATTGTTTGCTTTTATTGAATTACATAACTTTTATTGAATGAAATTACATCATATAATTATTAAAAAATTATATAAATTCAATGAAATATTG
>AYEL01075365.1:0-24522 GCA_000484575.1 Olivierus martensii | reverse complement strand
AAAGTGTACTTAAATATATTCATTTAAAAAAGAGATGATAAAATATATGCATATAATTTGATAAATTTCCTTTCAAAAAAAGAAAACAAAGAGGTTTACTCTTACAAGGAAATTAACTTGTTTAATTGTGTTGCATTGGCAAACACGCACTAGACTTTGAGGTAAACAAATTCGGTCAGTCACCTCCTTGAATAAGCCTAAATGCCGTTTTCCGACGAAATTATTTTTGTTGGAAGAAACAGGCAATCCATAATTGGGTGCAGAAGTTCTCGGAAGGGTGGACAAGTATCAAAGACGAACGTAGAGCTGGTCGGCCAGTGGAAATCGCCGTGCCAGAAACGTTGCAGCGCGTCGAAGACATCATCTGAGCAGAGAGGAGGGTAACCGTCGACGCTGTAGCAACCGCTATTGGTTGTTCACGTGGCCAGGCTTACAACATGATGCATGAGCAGCTAGGCTTCGATAAAGTGTGCTCCCGCTGGGTGCCACGCCAGCTTACACCACAACACAAAAGCCAGAGAATGGGTTTGTCATTGCAGCATCTCCAGCGCTACCAGGTTGAAGGGGACGACATGCTTTCTTGGATTGTCATTGGTGATGAATCTTGGGTGCACCATTATGAGCCTGAGACGAAGCGTGCCTCAAGGCAGTGGAAACATCCCACGTCCCCAGCGCGCACGAAATTTAAGGTGACAACATCAGCCGGAAAAGTCATGTTGAGGGTGTTCTGGGATTGCCAAGGCATTTGTCATTGGTGATGAATCTTGGGTGCACCATTATGAGCCTGAGACGAAGCGTGCCTCCAGGCAGTGGAAACATCCCACGTCCCCAGCGCGCACGAAGTTTAAGGTGACAACATCGGCCGGAAAAGTCATGTTGAGGGCGCACGAAATTTAAGGTGACAACATCAGCCGGAAAAGTCATGTTGAGGGTGTTCTGGGATTGCCAAGGCATACTGCTCACCGAATTCCATCAACGTGGCCACACAGTTACGTCTGCCTCGTACTGCACGATTCTGACGAAACTTCATGTCGCCATTCACCGGAAGCAACCAGGCCTCCTCAATAAAGGGGTGTTGCTGCTGCATGACAATGCCCATTCTCATAGTGCCAATCAGACCACAGTGACACTGAGGTCATTGAAGTGGGAGGTCCTCCAACATCCACCTTACAGCCCAAACCTCGCCCCGAGCGATTTCCACTTGTTTGACTCTTTGAAACATCATCTTTCGGGAGAACGCTTTCCTGAGGATGAAGCGGCTGAAAGAGCAGTGTGCGCGTGGTTCCAACAGCAACCAAAAGAATTTTACGCCACAGATTTCCAGGGACTTGTGAAACAGTGGGACAAGTGCTTAAATTTGTATGGAGATTATGTTGAAAAATAAATGTTGTTTGTATGTCATTATCTCCATTCATTTCTTTTCAATCACAATTTGTAACTTACTTATTGAATGAGATTATGTTGAAAAATAAATGTTTGTATGTCATTATCTCCATTCATTTCTTTTCAATCACGATTTGTAACTTACTTATTGAATCGCCCTCGTATGTTGTCTTTTCAGGGTAAAATCGTGGTAGAGATCCCCAAGCCTATTGACCTCAACCTGTTATGGGTGCCATTTTAAGGCCGAAAAATTGTAAAATCTCTGTCCAACCTGGTATGGGTGTCATTCTAAGACCAATCTTGGTATGGGTGCATTCTAAGACCAAAATGTAAAATCTCTCTCTTACTAACTTGGTATGGGTGCCATTCTAACACCAAAAATTGTAAAATCTCTCTCTAACTTAATAAATCTTTGATTTGTTTTAAGTTGTCTCTGAGTTCATTTTAATTAATAAATCTTTGATTTGTTTTACGTTGTCTCCAAGTTCATTTTAATCGTCTTTGATTTGTTTTACATTGTCTCCAAATTCATTTTAATTGGGAAAAATATTTGTTTTACGTTGTCTCCGAGTTCATTTTAATCGGGAAAAATTACTTTCTTCCTTTTACATTGTCTCCGAGTTCATTTTAATCGGGAAAACTACTTTTCTTTTCTCCGAGTTCATTTTAATCGGGAAAAACTACTGTTCTTCCATCCTTATCCATAAGGTAAAATCTCTCTCTTACCTTCTTTAATAAATCTTTGATTTATTTTACATTGTCTCCAGTTCATTTTAATCGGGAAAAACTACTGTTCTTCCATCCTTACCCATAACCACATTTTAATCGGGAAAACTACTTTTCTCCCATCCTTACCCATAAGTTTTTAATCGGGAAAAACTACTGTTCTTCCATCCTTACGCATAAGTCTTTAATAAATCTTTGATTTGTTTTATATTGTCTCCGAGTTCATTTTAATCAAAAAACTACTGTTCTTCCATCCTTACCCATAAGTCCACGAATGCGCAACGCCTAAGCCTGTCATTCCATTAGGTTAGTTAAGCCGAAATATTCTTTTGGACTATTTTTATCTGGCGGCAGTCACTTATAGAACCATCATCATCACAGGCTTACCAACACTCATGATGGAGTCAATTGGAAGATTGAAGGATTGGTTTCAACGGGCCAGGCCCAGATCCCTCCTGAAAAATTGGAGGAGTGGGACCTCTGGATCCTCGAGAATATTAAGTCACAGCTTTACGACACAGCCATCGGACTGACCTGTCATTCCCTATGTCCGCGGATTCTACAGTTTGTTCTGTGAGGTGTTCGTTAACCGAACATAAAAATCTTTCGAGAAAGTGTTTGTTATCCAAACTGTTCATTAACCAATCACCCACTGTATTTATGATGTTATTAAAGATAATTGTATTTTCAGTAGGAATCTTATCTATGATGTCATTAATAGAATCATTGTGACAAATTACATGAACAGCAAATAGCGTTACTTTTTAACTTTAGAAAATAAAAATAATTCAATAGTCCAAATAATTCTATATAAATCCAGAAAAGTCAATGCATGCATCATTGGCTTTTCTGAGAAAACCCATCAAAACTGATAAAGGCTTGTTTAATAAAGTAAGTTCGAAACACTGATAGATTTTATGGAAGGACGATTATCATAATCTTGCCAATTACCAATCAAATAACTTGATAAGTTAATATATTCATAGAAAATTTAAAATTTTGTGTAAATTTGTTAAACAGATATAGGGTCAGGTGGGGTAAAATAGTTAACTTTTAAAAATAATTCTGTGAAAAATATTTATAGTATTTAAAAAATGTTTTGAGATTTATTTTAGCTTATTTGGATATAACACATTATTTTAGTCTACAAAATGAAAATTTTCTGCTGGGTAGTTCTTCATTGCAGCCATTTTGTTTCATTTTGTCATACAGTGTTGCTGTTACTGATAGTAGAAACTTTGTGTATACAAAAATTACAGGCAAGCAACATCATTTTAATTATGAAAATTTATTAACTATTGTCTTAGTATTAATAAATTATACTTAATGTTGAAAATAATTAAAAATTAAAATATCTTTAAAATCAAAACTTCTGTGGGGTAAAATAGTTAATGCTAAAGTTTAAATTGTATTAAAAACTTTATCTCCTCCATAATCAGATGAAGTGAAAAATGCAATGAAAAACGCATCAAGGAAGAGAACTCGTCTCCAGATGAAAGCTGTTGAGGTATTAACATCAGGAACATCTGTTAATTGTCTTCTTGAAGAAAAAAATTCACGAGAAGCAAAAAATAAAGACAGTAGGCCTAATGCTGGAAATATTGATAAAAATGAGTACACAAAGCTGAAAGGAAAAAATAAACAACTAGGCCTACAAAAAGAAAACATTTCCAGTTCTGTTTCTTTGATGAAAATGTTAAGGGTAGGTCAATGGGTTGAAGTAGAATTCTTCACCAAAGCAACAAAGCATTTTTTCCGTGGAATTATAATTTCCTGTAAAAATGATGTTTATACAGTAAAGTTTTTAAAAAAATTATCTGGAAGTGAATATTATATATTTCCAGAAAAAGATGACATTTCTGATGTTGACTTAGCTCAGATCCTCAGACTCCTTCCTGATCCAAATATGGATGAAAAAGGGCATTATTATTTCAAAAATTAATGTTCAAAGCCTATTTGTTATAAATTTAAAGTGTACTTAAAAGTTATTTTGTAAAATTTAGTCCAATAAAAGAATTTTATTCTATTCAAATAAGGGTACTTATTTTACCCCACATATACTTATTTTCCCCCACACTATGGGGTAAAATAGTTAATTAACATTGTTTCAAAAAAAGCATTTACACTCAAATAAGGCTAGGGGTACATTAAAAAACTTCTGTATTGTGAAAAGAATATCTTATTTGCAAAGAAAATCCCATTTTTTTTATCAATAGCACAAATGTAATTTTTGTAAACTAAAAACAAATGAAAAGTAAATAGATTTTTATAACTATTTTACCCCACCTGACCCTATTGTTTATGTTTAAAAATAAACAAACAAATAATTGTTCTGAAAATAAAAATATAATCAATTATAACAAGCAGGTATAGGTTCTGATCATACAAAACAGATATCAAATTATTGGTAAAATAAAATTTTTTCTTCAACAAAATACAAATTGTTATTCAGTAATTAATTTTTGTAAGTTATAGAACATGAACATGGCATCCTTGTCATTAATGAAATTGACATTTGGATTCAGTGAACAATGAAATTGATATTTGGATTCAATGTGTTAATCCACTTGTTGCAAAAGTGTTAATGTCCTTTTCATCCAATTTTATATATAACCACTTCCTAACTTGGATGATACAAGATTTGTGTGAATTCAACTTTATGTAAAATATTTTCCATAATTTAAAAAATTTTTTTGGATATATAACATAAATAGTTACTGAATTTGTAGGTAATAAGTTTGAACATGTTAGTTTACATCAGTGTTTCTCAAACTTTTTTAGTGTATCACCCATTTTTAGAAAAAATTCAATGCTTAATGCCCCAGGAAACCACATCTATATTTTATGTAAGAAAAAAATATGTAAGAAAATAAAATATTAATGATGAAATTGGGTTACTTGTATATTAATAAAAGTAACAGTAAATACGTAGTCATATTTAACTAAACTACATAGAGGACAGGAATATGAATTAAACAAGTAACAAAAGAAGTTCAATGAGAAGGATGAGTCTGATGAACTTGTACCAATTTCTCAATATTCGGCTAAATTTTTGTTAACAACATTCTCAAATCTACATGATTAATGCATCCACGATCTGCAACTGATATCTTTTTTTAGTTATTAGAGTTGTTACTGCACTGAACCCATGGTCTGCTATATAAGTTGAAGGGAATGCTATGAGAAATTTCTGTACAATATTCCATAAACAAGGATAAAATTCGTGTATCTGCTTCTGCAACCAAAACTGGAATTTGAAGTTTATGTACTGAAAATTAGCTCATAGGGGAAATTGAAAAAAAATAATTTTCTGATTGTTTTAAAATAAACAATACTTAAAAAAATAAAATAAGTTTTACTTCTGTAGTGTGTGGCATAAAATAAAAGGTTTTTTTTTTAACATCTAATTAGGCTTTTTCAAATAACTAAAATACTAAAATTAACTTACCAATTTTGTTTAAAGTTCCAATTCTATAAAAACACTGTATATAATATGTACAGTAATTTTAAAAGTTTTATAATTCATTCATTCAGTTATTTTTTCCACCACTCACCGATTTTTATATAGCACTCCCCAATATCACTTGGAGCTTCAAACACCCACTTAGACCACTCCAATGCCCACTGGGGGCAGTGCTGCCCACTTTGAGAACCACTTGTTTACATTATTAAAAATTTCATATTATTTGATTTATTTATGCTTTTGTGAATTATTTGTTGATCTTAAATATCATATTACTGGTATGATATCATTCCATGAGACACTGTCTTATTTTCAATCAAGGAATATGACTGAAAATAAGACAGTCAGGGGCATAATGTTGTATAGGTGCAATCTTTGTAGTCAACTGACCCTGGAAATTTTTAATTCAGAATTTTTGTTAAATTATTTTTTTTAATTTACATAAAAAATTTCCTTGCATAAAGTTATGAAAAGAGTTAGTTACATAAGTTGAGAAATGGCTGTATTCAGGTCTTTTGTTTTTTGAAGAGAAAAAGTTTTCTCTTTACATTTTTATATTAAAGCAATTTAAAGAAAGTACAGAAATATCTTGCTTTACAGCACTTCTCAATTATATTCCATTTTTTTTTTTTTATTTTGTATTCAAAAGGAAAATTATCTGCAAAATAATACTTGGAATAGATATATAAAACATAAATTAAAACACCGACAACTGGGCTCAGAGTCTTCCTGAAAAACTGGAAGTGTGAGACCTGAATCCACCAAGAAGTAAACAATTGCTTTATCATGCCCCATCTGGCTAAATTTTTTAGATTATGATTATTGTGCACTTAATGAATAATAGTGCAAATATGATTTTAGATTTTTATATGCATTAGTAAATGAAAATAAGGTGGTGATTCATTTTATAGTGAAATCTGCTTTATAGAGATTATCTGTTAGAATAATAGATATGCCTATACTCAGAAAATGGAAATTGGAGATTGGATGATTCATTTTGATAATGCATCATTTAATTCTTGCAAATTTGTACTACAGTTTTGGGCCAAACAAATAGTGTGCCTTCTTTAATTATTAAATTTAATTCTGGATTAATTCTTTTTTACTCTTGGAAAGACAAAAAAAATCTGAAAGGACAGATATTTAATGATAATAAGAAAATCATTTTGGGTATCCTTAAAGTCAACTTTAATGCTATTATTAACAATGACATCATTGATAAGTGAAGTATTTTTTCAAAAAGAATGTGTTGAAGGAGATTTAAGTTGGATTCTTTTAGATCAGTGTTTCTCAAAGTGGGTGATATCATCCCTTGGGGGTGATTGTGTCATTAAAGGGGTGTTAAGTAGCAAGTAGGTGGTAGAGGGCATCATGAGTCATGCAGTGCACATGTTTAGGATGATTCAGTTGTTGTGTTTGCTGGTGTATCATTGTGAGATTCAGAGATTTACTTGATTTAAAAATTTCTGATTAGATAACAAATCCATGTTTAAATCATGATTATATTGTGGAACATTTTATCGAAGAGGAATTATAAGTCTATATCTAATTGAAGCCAAAATTTAGAAATTCTTATCAAGAATTTTGGTTGCAAAAAAAATAGCTGGTAGATATCCTATTTTATGAGCAGTAACAAAGAAATTAATTAGCACGTTTTCAAATTCCTTTTTAATAGAGCATGGTTTTAGTGAACTATGTCAGCTCTTGACAAAGCAAAGAAATCATTTGGATATCGTGAAATGCGGGGATTTACGACTGCAACTTACAAATATTGAACTGGATTTTGGCCATTTAATATCACAACATCAGCTGCATTCTTCTCATTACATTCATTCCAAATTAAATTTTTTATGACAAATACATTTTTTTAATTGTTATTCTATTAATATTAATATTTGACGAATTAATAATTATCAATCTTTATAAAAATATGCAATAAAAATTGTATATTAATCAATAATATTGATTTTTATTATTTTTTATATTTCCTCTTCATATTTGCTGAATATTAAGGTAGGACATTAATCAATTTTGTATATACTATGGGAATATTCATTAAAATAAGTTTGATAAACACTACTTTAGATTATATATCTTTCATAAATTTGCGATTAAGTAGAATTAAAATTTTTATTGCAAAATGTTCCAGAAGTGGATGCATTCTGTAGCTGATTGAATATCACTGAAGATGGAGTAATCCGAAAATGTTACAATTAATAAAATATGTTTATAACTTAAAACTGCTAATAAGTGCTGTAATTTGTCAAATTTTAAAATTTTCTTTAGCTATATGACAGACATATGAAATTAACTACAAATATTTCTTAGTTTGTGCAAATTATTGGGAGCAATGTTTTTTATGTAACCCAAATTTTGTGTAAGTTGTAAAAATAATTTTTTAACCAAATTTTGAATTGAAAACTCTGGGAATAGCTAGACACTTACACAAATTATTGCATCATATTGTTCCTTGAGTGAAAGTATGATAACAGCACATGGAGCAATATCATACAAATAATATGCTATTTGAAATCAACAAACATTATAAAAAATGTAAATAAATCAATTAACATGATTCCTAAATATTGCAAAATAACAATTTCATACTTTTAATATATAAATACAATAGGTGTTTATGCTCTATATCTGAAAATAAAATAAAAACATAGAAAATATGTTATACAAATATGTTTCAATGTTTAAAAATGTATTTATTTACTTAAAATTATTATATTCATATTTAAATATTTGTATCTTGTATAAGAATAATAATGACAATATTATAATAATATTATAATAATGTTAATAATAATAAATGTTACAGAATACATCTAAAAATTCAAAGAATTTTTAAAAATATTCTTTAAAATGAAAGACATTTCTCACTATATATATAACCAAAGAGAGCTGACTAATGGAGCCAAAAGTACTATTATTAATTGTTTTTGTTTAAAATATTAAATTTATCTGGATTTTAAAATCTGCTTTTGATAATTTTCTTATGGAAAATATTTTATGTAAAGTAGAATTTATAGAAATCAGAAACAGTAGATCCCTTACTTACATGGTTCAATTTGTTGTTTCAGAGATATGCAAATGCACAATTCTTTTAATTTTTATTAAATTTCCATAAAATTCTAATGAAAGTTTCATTAAACAATTACATTTTTGCAAAAAAATATCATTTATAGCCTTAAATTTTCTCATGTATGGTTAAAGTAGGCTTATAAATTTCATTTGACCATTCTGTTTAATAATGTGTCCATTCATATACAGTATATTTGAATTTGAGTATTGTTGGATTTATGCAGTTTTTTATTTATGCAGAATTTTTTTGGATGAATTAACTGTGTGAATCAGGGACCTACTATATACAAATTGGGGAATACCTGTAATAAGAAAATTTTGTGGGAATAATAAAGTAAACATACTTTTAATAAAATTAATAAAAAAGTTCTGATGTTTTTTCTTCAATGTTTTTATAAAATAAAAATATACTAGTATATTAAATATCCCATAGGATCAAAATTTTAAACTTTATATCAGTGTTTTGAGTCATGTATGAAAAATATCCTAATTTCAGATGTTCATGCTTAACTAGTAATAATATAAGAAAGGGCTATTAAATAATTACATTTATATTAAATAAATTATTTTCTAACTAAAATTTATATTCATAATACTATAATTTATATTTTGTCTCAAGTATAGTCAACCTCTGAGAAGTTGAGCTCTGAGGCGCAAAGTCTATTCTTAAAAACGGGGGAGAGGTTGAAAATCGAATGTGCTACTTTGTGCCAGTTAACGGCTAGAATCATACAATAAAGTAACTATGGTTTAATTTTTAACAATTATAATTTATTTAAACGTAGTTATTTTATTGTATAATTCTAGCCGTTAACTGGAACAAAGTAGCACATTCGATTTGCAATCTCTCCCCAGTTTTTAAGAATAGACTTTGCCTTTCAGAACTCAACTTCTCAGAGGTTGACTATAAGTAAGAGGATGTTGTTCTATTGCATTTATCCATAAATTAAGTTCTAAAAAATATGTTTATAATATAATAAAAATATAAACTAAATATGTATTTAGCAAGATGTGAATTTATTGCACTTTTGTCTAGGTAAATATTTTTTCCCAGCAGTGTTTAGAAAAGTCAATACCTTATGAATAAAATATTTAATAATTTAATTGGAATATATATGATGATGATTTTTTTCCTAATGTGGAAAAAATAAGGAAACATTACTGATCTGAAATAGGCTAGATCAGTATATTATCAAATTTTAGTGATTTGATTAAATTCATTACACCAATTTTTTTTTTTTTTTTTTTTTCTAGCAATTTAATGACACACAAGAAATAATATTTTTAGCTGTTAACAGAAAAAATTTGTAAAGTGTTTTTTCTGTTTAACATTTGTTTTATAAAGTATAATTATATATTAATTGTTTATAGTTAGTATATTTTTAAATGAATTAAATTAATTGTAAATAGTTTTTATTTATTTTATAGATGGCAGTTTATGAATGATAGTAGTTATCCTTCTACACCACAATCTCTAATGCATCCACAGTCTCCAGATCCTAGTTATCAGGATGGTACTTCAGTTAATAGTTGTGGTGATCATGCTATGAAGTAAGTTTCCTTCTGAATTAAGACACCACTAAGTTGTGGTTGTTTGTAACAGTGACTAGTCAGTGATGGCAATTGGTATGCCCTTTTCTTCTGGAAAAATACTTGTATAAATTTGGGACCACTAAATTTTGTGAAGTTAGACTGTGGTCAGTCACCTATTGCACAAAACTATTTTTTCATAAATGTTTCATTTAGCTACTTCAAATTCATTTTCATGTCATGAACAACACAAAACATGCATCACCATTACCTACTGTGCCTTGCTTGTGACTTGAGTTAATTTTTTATATTTGCATTTATAAAAATATTTTGTTATTTATCTTTTGAGGTATAACTAGACAGTGTCTCAAAAATTTTGTGATCATTTTTTCATCATCATTTTGATTAGAATTAACATTTAAAGTATTGAACATTTAAACATAGGAGAGAACTTTTACTTTAAATACACAATGAACATTTAGTTGTTATTTTAAATAACAGCATTTAGTTGTTTTATATGAAAGTGATAGATAGTTTTTAAATATATCATTTATAAATATATTCTATTAATTTAATATTTAAAAAAGTGATACATATTTCTTAAAATAATTCATTATACATATTATGATTTTTATGCCATTTCTATGAGAACTTTGGGCAATAGAGATAATGAAAAGTTATGTATCCAAAATAATCACAATAAATTAATGATAAAATTCATTAGATATTTTAAAAATTTTCAAAAGTTTAAATTTCTATAAAAATTTTTTCAAATAGAATAATTTTATATGATAATCATTAGAACAATAGAAAATATTGAAAATTAAATTCAATGATACAAATAAGAATAAATGTAAAATAATTCTTATTTACAGAAGATTAAAAAAATATAAATTTTAGGAAATGCAAATAATCAAATTTAGTATTTATCTTCATTGTAATTATTTAGAAAGCTTAGTAAATAATATAAGTGAATTATAAGAACAATGCATAAAATATTTTTGCAATATTCTTTTGTACAAATATTTTGTTACAATTGATCCATATAAATTTGAATCTCTCCAGTAGTAAAAATTTCATTATAATAATGTTCAGAATTAAAATTGATAACTTCCAATTTATTTGGTTATGGATATATCAGCTTTAAAAAAAAATTATATGATATGTTGATTTTTGTTTTACCATCATTTCATATTAAATATAAATATTCTTTTGTTAGCATAAATATTTGAATTAATGTTTCCATATAAACTGAATTTTATATATATCAGAAAAAGTAATTTATCAACAGAACTTCTGAACAAAAAGATTTCTTTATCTGGATATAGTGAAATTTGGTAATTACTTACCTTGCCATAAGTACCTTGCAAAAATATAAATATCTTTCATGGCTGAAAGAGAAAAAATGTTGCATGGATGATTTTATATCAGCAATATAAATATGATAATGTAAAATCAATAAATAATTTAGAGAATATAAATAAGGCAGTTAATCTGAACTTTAATAATGCTGTATAAAAACCCCTACATTATATTTTCTCATTTATTTATTATTCATTAAAAAATACAAATTTTATGAAGGATAAAAATCTAACCAAACAGTAATCTTATAATTAATTTCAATGTTTTCTCAAAAAATTTATGAAAAAGGACTATATTTTTGCAGGAATACTATAAAACTCATTTATTAGTTTTCTTTCAATAAAAAATTAGTAGTATTTATTTTTGTTTTTCATCCATTTTATTAAAAATACCTTAGTTCATCAAAAATTAGAGTATTTGTAAAATTTTTACATATAGTCATCAAAAATACAATAAGATAAAAACACATTTTGTTAAACAAATTTTTAACATTTTCATTTGTAAAATGTTAAAAATTTTCTAATATTGCAATTTATTTAAAACATAATTTTTTGCATGTTGCAAAATTTAGCTTTTTTTTATTAGAAGTCACCACTGGAAGCAGCATAGAAAAAGCCATCAGAACTTATAACCTGTTTGAGTATGTTTATTAATTTGATATTATTTCATGCATTCATCCACAAAGATCTACTTATGTGCAATTATAATTTGCATTCAAGTGTATATCTTTATTTTCTGTATTTAAGAACAGAAAGCAATAAATTATGGAAAATATCTTATATAACTTTACATTTATTAGATCTATGTAATTTTAAACTAGAGAGCACTTATATACAATTTTAAGACACAATTTTTATATGTTCCAATTTTAAGTTACAAATTGGAACATATATAGTTAAGCAAAATAAACACTACTACTGATTTTATTTATCTTTCAACAGCTTTAAACAATTAACATGAAAAAAAATCTATCATCAGTAGACTAGATATGATCTCATAACTATATGGTTAAGGATTATTTCAGAGAATTTGCAAAAATTAAATACAGAGAGAATTTGTTCTCTGTATTTTATAACAAGGAAATCAATTTGGATTTCCTTGTTATATGTTTAAATCTGTTTTTAAACTTGGTCTTATCAATGTTCATTTATCTAAAAAGTAATTTATTGTTCAAGTATATGAATCTAGAATCTGGAAATAAAAATTATCACAATATCAAAAATCTGTATCATAATATTCACCATCCATTGTACTTTCAAGAAGCTAATTAATAATGCATATTGAGATTCCATTTTTCATTTCTTCAGATAAATAAAACATTGTTTAAATATAAACTGTAATTGTATTGACCTTTATTTAATATTATCTATGATAAAATATCATTATTGAGAATTTAACCTATAACCTATTTTATTATTATTCTATTATATTATATTATGTAGAAAAAAATCTCATTAAATGATAGAGAATCCTTGCTCTTTGATTATTCATGACTGATAAAAGTTACAAGTCAATTTTTAAGAAAGGAACCAATATTGACACACGTACTAATATAAAATATTATTAATAACTTTTAATATCTATTGCTTTTTGTTCATTCATTTTCTTACAGAAAATTTAAGAGAGAAAAAATTGAAAGAAAAGTCACTACAATAAAATATTGGCAGGAACATTAGAACTACAAAGTTATCTGAAAATATTGAACCAAAATCTAATAATTTAATTTTGATTTAATAAAACCTAAATCCCTAATTTAATAATTTGAAAGAATTTAAACTAATTTTAAAAATTTCTGTTAAATTATATCAAGGATTAATTTGGCATGTATTAGGTTTAATTGGAATAATTCCTTTAAGTTTGGCAAAATAGTTTATCTGAAAATATTTTTTTAATAAAATATACAGAGATATTTTTCACAATTTATTTAGTATGATTTTTATAAAATGCACCATAGTTTGCTTTGAGTTCTTTTTTCAAGTATCAAATATCAACAAAATCAAAACAATGAACATTAATTGCAATCAATAAATGCTAATAAGTACAGTATTTTAAACTATATATATAGCTTATATAATACAGTATCACTGGGTTTCTAGCAGACATTGTCATATACTATAAAATGGGAAAAATCAAGATGATGGACTGGGAAGAATGTCTGCTCACTGCCATAATTTTATCAAAACATTATATAAATAACTCATTCCTAGACTGTGCTTAACATATTAGTTCATATGTATAAAATCTCATTTACTCATCTGATAATGATGATAAAAAATATTTATTTTTCTACATTTGTGTGGTATAAATAATTTCTTTATTGTTAGTCTTTAGAATTAAGGAAATTTTGTTTTCATTTCTTCAGATAAATAAAACATTGTTTAAATATAAACTGTAATTGTATTGACCTTTATTTAATATTATCTATGATAAAATATCATTATTGAGAACTTAACCTATAACCTATTTTATTATTATTATTATTATTATTATTATTACTATTATTACTATTATATCTGTGGAAAATAAACTTTCTGTTTATAAGTGCACTCTATTAACTTGTAAAATCCAGAAATACCTTTGTATATTAAGCCAAAATTTATACAATTTTCAAGCAGGTTATAAGACTTAAATAATTGCAATCCAATTTACACGAAAAAATTTTTGCCCATTTGTTTTAATGCCTATTTCAGTTTTATAGTGTAAATTGAGCTGTAATTAAATGGTATTCAAATAATACAGAATGAATTCTATCCAGGTTATAAGTTCTTCTTGTTTGAGAATGTTATCATCATGTTGATAATTATTTCATTTAAAACATTATGACTTTTAGCAAATGACTAGTTGAAATAATTATCAATTGATCATTTGCTAAAAGTTATCTTAAAAAAATCATAAGAAATTAATTCTAAAGGCAAAAACATATTGCAATTCAAAGGAATGTTTTTGGTTACAGCATTCATTTCTCCATCTTCATCTTTTAGAACAATTACAATTTAAATTTTAAAACAGAATATTACAGTTCAAATGATTTTTTTAAATTATAAATTCAGTTATTACAATTAACATAAATTTATCACATTCTTTATATTTTTATACTAAAGCTTATTTCCTAAAAGTCTGTAAATTATTATTTTTTAAGCTAATAATTAGGATTATTAAACATACCAAAATCACTTAACTCTTTACTACAGTAGTTAGGATCTAATAATTATACAGAGTGAAGAAAAACTTTGTCATAAAGTTTTGTGTATTGATAGGGGGCATTGAAACAAATCAAAACTGACAATGAACATATGATTTAAATGACACCATTTTTGAGTTTGGACCCTTTAAAGCTAGCCAATCACAATCGAGAACGATGCAACGTATGACAATGCACTTTGTGTGCTCAGTTATGATTGACTAACTTTATATGGTTCTAACTCAAAACGATGCTGTTTAGACTATATGTTTTTTGACATTTTTGATTTGTTTCAATGTCCCTGTCAGTATGCAAACCTTTATGATGATGTTTTTCTTTACCCTATATATAGCACTGATATTTAGTTGGTATTCATTAGTAAGGCCATACTGGTTGTTAAAATATTCAAATATCATATTTTCATACTGATTGTTAAATAGCATACAGTAACAATGGTAAGCAGTAAAATTAATTAATTATTGTAAATTTTATTATAAACTTATAATATTGCACTTGCAATTAGGCTGCATTAAGACTTCTTGTGTGTTGATTTTTGATAGTGTAGATGCATTGCTCATTTTTTAGAGTAGTATTTCCCAAAGTGTATACATATCTTCAGGTTTAAGGATTAGAGGAAATTCTTTAAATTTTGATTACTCCATTTTTTATTTTTTCAATTCAAGATTTGCATGTCTATATTTTTTATTATAATGCAAATGTTAAAAAACAAATACCTGTTTAATTATTCATATTCAAATAAAATATTATAACTTCTAAATTATATTTGCATTGAGAGGAATATATGAGGTAGTATTGAAAAATTTCCAAATTGGCTTTATAAAAAGTGATAGATTAATCTGAGATTTTATGTGCACATTCCTCTCAAAGTAATTCTCTTGGATGTTGATGCAATACTCTCAGTGATTCTGTCATTATTGGATAGCCTTCTGTAAATCCTCTTTCTTCATGCTATTCAGCATAATCCTTGTCTTTTCCTGAATCTTCTCAACTGTGCCAAATCTCAACTTTTTGAGCTTCATTTTTATTTTAGAGAAGATGAAAATGCCATAGATGGCCAAATTAGGAGAATAGAAAGGATGATGAATGGCAAGTCTGTTATTTTAGACCAAAACTGCTGCACTTTGATGGATGTGTAGACTGCAGAATTTTCATAATGGATCAATACAATTCTAGGCTCTTGAACCTCCCATAATCCTGCAGCAACAATCCTCATGAATTAATATTCTATTCCACTTTGATAACAATCTCATGAATTAATATGCAGACATTTTTGACATTTTCAGGAGTTACACTTGTCAAAAGGCATCTGTCCATTCATTGTTTTCAAGAGTTTCTTGGATGCATTTGAAACATCTGTGCCATTTATTGATTTGTGTTTTCTCTAAAACAGTCACCAGATGCCTGCTGAAGCAATTTCTGTGTTTTTGACATATTTTTTTATCAATTTTGATACAGAATTTGATAAAGGCATGTTGTTTGAGTTTCTGATTCATTTTTGGTGGCAAGAAAGTCATGCACTGTTTGCTAAACAAAGAAGTGCAGCATGGAATCACATTTATTCATCACAATGACACTTAGAGCACTGACAAGATTGCCAGGAAGAACCATCTCATGGAGTATGTTTCATTCCTGTACAGTGTGACCACTTTGTACCTGTGTTGTGAAAATTTTAAAAGGGTACATAGATAACAAAGTTTGGAAAATATTACTTTTAGAGGAAAGACCAGCTTATCATTAATCTTGTAGTAGATATCCACTACTGCTTCTAAATAGTTTAGCTTTTACTTTGGTTTTATTACTTAATGTATTTTAATTCTTATGTAAATAATAAGCTTGAGTACTAATTATTGTAAGTTATTTTTCTGCAATGGTTTAATATTTATAAATTCAATAATATATATCAGGTGGCCAAACTGCAGCTTATGAGTCATATACAGTTCTTTGGTACCGTCAATGTGGCTCCATACCATGAAAGTCAATAGTAAATATGAAGCAAATACTTTTATAAGTTAAACAAGTTACAAATATATATATTTTTTTATCTGTTGTAAAAAGTAGTATGCATCTATACAAAATAAATGCATTTGAAATAGACAATTTTTGAAATCATTATTAAGATTACTCAAAAAATTGATGCTGTTCTCATTGATCCAGAGAGAGAATGTGGCTCTCGAGTATTTGAGATTCTTCTATGTGGCTCATAGTGACATGAAGTTTGGCCACCCTGATATATATATTGAATATCAACATTTGTTGTATAGGATGCTAACTGTTTAAGATCCATTTAAATATATATTTTTTCTTTATGAATTATATTAAACTTATTAACAATAAATAACAATTTAGTGAGTTAATGAGGAATTATATATATTTGTATGTTCTGAATGTTTTTTTTTATATAAGATTATGATAAAAAGTTAATTGGTTTAAGAATTTTTAACAACCTGAATTATTAGCTTAAAAAAATAATGAGTTTAGAGCCTCATTAGAAAATAAGTTAAATATCAAAATGTAAAAAATATAGTAAATTTATGATGATTATAATAGCTGAATTTGTAATTTTTTTTTAAATTGTCATTTGGACTGTAGTATAAAAGTTTAAATTATAATTGTTTTAGAAGCTGAAGACGGCAAAGCAAATGATATAATCAAAAACATTTTTGAATTAAAATTAAATGTGTTTTAGAGTTAGTTTTGTGTGATTCATTAAATAGTTAATATATAAAAATAAATTTTAAAAATTCACAGTAAAAAGTGTTGCTGCTTCCAGTTTTATCAAAATGATAAACCTTAAAAAATTGCTAAAAATATAAATCATGCTTAACTGAAAATTCATTTAATTTAAATATGGATCATATATAATTAATTTTTTTTTTTAAATGTATTGCTGCTCATTTCATGTTACTTTTATGTTATTTTTGCATAAAGAGTGTGAACTTAATTTTATTTGCCCTACTTATGAAAATTTATAACTTAATTAGATAAAAAGAAATTTTATGAATTTTAATAATTGAATATTTTCTTTATCAATTAGATAACTTAATTAATATATTGTTATTGAAAAGAAAATATGATTAATTTATTAAGCAAAATTTATATAATTTAATGAGTATAATTTGAAAATTGTATTATCTGTCTGACAAAATTCACTATTATTCATTGAAAAAATTTCAATAAATCTTTTAAATTAAAAACATATTATTACATATCTAATTAAACTCTGAACTATTATTCATTGAAAACATTTCAATGAATAATAGTTCAGAGTTTAATTAGATATGTAATAATATGTTTTTAATTTAAAAGATTTGGATTTATAATATTTTAAGAAGAGTAATTCCATTAAAGATTTAAAAGATTTTTAATAAATTATATATATTATATAATACTAACTGTGTGCTGTGTATATGCCTCCTCTTATATGATAGGGGTGCATGTGCTTGTGTGTGTACTGGTGTGTGTGTGTGTGTGTGTGTGTGTGTGTGTGTGTGTGTGTGTGTGCGTGTGTGTGTGTGTGTGTGTGTGTGTGTGTGTGTGTGTGTGTGTGTACGTACAACAACATAACTAGAGTGATAGAATTGAGAAGTGAAAAAGACACATGTACACATGCACAGCACCATAACTACATGTGTCTGTAGCCAGTGCAAAGCATTTTGTATCCCCAAAAAATGTTTTACTAAATTGAATGCTTTTTCAATCTTGTCTTCTTTGTGCTCCACCTCTTGTTACGGTGCAGCAAATATAAAATTATTTATTCTAAATTTTAAAATAGATTTTTAGTTTTTTCTTTAAATCAGTTATATTTTAGGTCTTTGGCATTTTTGATTTTTGCCAATTTAAATAGCATTGATAAGATGGATTTATAATTAATGTAACACTCATTTCTATTACTTTAATAAATTATTAGGATTTCTTTAATTAATCAGTGTAAATATAAAGAAAAATAGTAAGGATAGAATGAAGAAGTAAAAAATAATAGCATGAAAGAATTCTGTAGCACTGAAATGTGTAACCAATCTGACATAGGAGTATATAAGAAGAGTGGTTTCCAAACATTAAGTAATAAAATATATTTTTTATAAAAAATTTGTCACAATCTTTTTTTATAAAATAAGCCATGCAAATATTTATTAAAATATATAGATCTATGATGATCTGTATTTATGCAAGTTCCTTTCTGAAAATATTCACTAATATGCAGCATTGCTTTGTGCCTTCTGATTAGACAAGCAAAACTAAGTAAAATCATAGGACAAAGATGAATTTAATCAATTTCAATTAAAAAAAATCAAAAGTTCACTTCAGGAGGATTGAACAGGAATATTAAAACCATTACAAAATTATCAAAGACACTGAGAGATGATTATAAAATTGTTTTTAATCAACACCAGTCAATTGATCGAATCTAAAAGACTTAGAATATAAACCTTTTTTTTTTTTAAGGTAATTATAGCTTAGAATTGTCTGATTACTTATGTATATATTTATATCAAGCCTGGCCAACCTGCAGCATTCTGCATTCTTTTGTGCAGTCCATTATCACTAACAGCATTAGTGTATCTTTTTTCATTCATGGCACATCAAACTTAATATTGTTATAGGGTTGCTATTTGTATAAATCTTATATGAATGGTGAATAAAATGTTATGACATTTCATTATTTTTTGAATATTGTTTTATTTAATATATGGCCTGTGCAAAACTGGAAGTATCCCCAGATTGCCTGCAGAACAATTTGGATTGGCCAAGCCTGATTTATATGATTATTTTATAACAGTACTTTGTATTTAGATTTTAGTTATGAAATTCTTAAATTTTTTATTATGCATTTTTGATTGTCCTTGTAAATTTGTTAAAATATTGTAAGAAAGTCAATTATATTGTTTTAATTTTAAATAAAATTAATATCTAGTGTAATTGAGATTGAATGTCAATGAATTGGTTTTATTTAAAATTTAAAGCTTTTAGAACTTAAAATTTGTCTTGAATGAAAGTAGTAAAGGAAAAATGGATTTAAATTAATATTTTATTGAAAAATGTTATTTTGATTTACTATGCAGGTAATAATTGAATGATACAAAGATAATCTTACAGTAGTAATAAATCTATATGGAATGAATGTTGAAAAATCTTATTTAATTTTATTATGTGAACATAGACTTTTAATGACTTCTCATAGAAAATACTGTTAATATCAAAATTGAAGAGCAATATCTTTTGCTCATTTATATTTAAAAAAATATTCTGTATCTCTTACTATTTAAAAAATTCATGAGAATATTTTATAAATGATATATTAAATGAAATTCCAATGAATCTTAAGAATGGATGGTGGCTGAAGTTTGGTATGTTACTATATAATATACGTATCTCATTTTTAAAATAAATGGCTACTTAGCCTGAATATAATCGTATATATTATTTTTGGGTTCTAAAATTGTCATCACTTTTTATTTTGTTTTATACAGTTGTGATATGAAACGATTTCTTAAAATATATTCTGCAAGTAGTTGTGATAACTTTACAAAGTATATATATTAATTAAATATTAATATTAAAAACTTTATTAGAATAATTTACTTTACATGTAAAATATTATTTTTAAATCAAAAAGAATTATTGTAGTTTGTTAAGTATTAAATATTGTGAATACTGTTAATTTTTATACTTTTTTACAGTCATTTAAAATTTTTTATATATGTGCATTTGTCATAAAAACGATATTTAATATTGTTGTTATTATTTTTAAATTTAATTAGATAATGCATTCAAAAAAGAATGAATTAAATTTTCCAAATAAAAATTTGCATTAAAATTGTATTTTAGTATAAAGTATATGTATTTGTTGTATATAAATTTAAATAAATATTTGTTATCAAAAATAGAGTTAGCATTACTGTGAACAGTTCATAAATCTTATTCATTTAGATAGATAAATAAATCAAATTAAGAAATTGTTTTTTAGATCAAATAGAATATTTACTTATTTTTTAATGTCAAATTTTAAAAATACATATCATTTAAAAAATATTATTATGAAATTTCAATTTTACAATGGATATTCAATTATCTACATTTTAAAAATATAGATAATTGTAATTTTTATATTTTTTCACATAAAAATAGCTATGAATTCAGTTTGATCATTTGTCTATCTGTGAACTCTTTTGAAAATGAAACTTTACGAATTATTCCAAATATTAAAGAATTCTTATTATTAAATAAAATATTTGCGTATTAATTTTAAAGTTCCTATATGATTTTACTTTATGATGCCTATTTTAAACAAAATTTCAATTAGTAAGAACTTTAAAAAATTAATATCTTTGTCATTAATAAATAAAATTTTTCAAATGATTATTATTAACTGTTTTACAAAAACCACTCGTAAGTATTTATTATCTATCTTATCACACAAAATATCCAAAGAATAAAATTTTACAAGGCATTTAAATTTTAAGCAATCACTTCTTTTTAACCAAACTACTATATATACATATTGATTTTTAAGTTCTTATGTAATCAACTACAAAATAATAAATCATTTAAAATTTAAAAAATTTATATACCTTTGAAACCATTTTTCATACAAGAATGATATACTCATTTGAACAGTTTTATCTTTTTTTTAAATAGCCATAATATTATTTATTATCAGTTAAATATTTATCCTATATTTTTATTATATTACAATATTATGAATAATTCAATATGATTTTCAAATTATCTGTAAACTATAAAAAAGATAAGTAGAGCCCTGTTTTATATCATTTGTAAAATATGCTCAATAATCATTTATCATTAAAATTTGAAGTTCCAAGCAATGCATCTATGGTTTAATGTAGTTGTTGTTATATATGTGAGATATTTAGACTATAGTTAATTTGTAGAGTTTTATATATCATAAAAGATATTTTGCAATTTAATTAGTTCAACAAAATTTAAATATTGAAATGCTCTACTGATATTAAACATTACAAACTAATTAATACTTATGTATTAACAAAATATGTAAATAGTTTTGTATTAACTTCCAGATTTAGCACTACTATTACATTATATATTTACATATATAATTGTTAGGAGAAGGATATTACAGTTACAGAAAATTATAGTTTAAATCCTTATAAAATAAGAATTAAACTGAATTATTTTATAAGAATTGAACTATAATTTTGTGATATAGTAGATAATTTTTGTAACATTTTGTGAAAAAAAATTAATAATAATAATAAATTCCATTTACTTTTTAAGTTTTCTTTCTGTACTTTTCAAAAAAGTTATTGTACTTTTGTTAATCATATCTTCATAGATATGATTAACAAAAGAATGGTCTTTAGCAGCCATAAAATGTCTGTTAAAAAATTTTTTTTTCATTTAATATGCTATTATTTGCTCTTTGTTTTATAACTATTTGATGTCAGTGAGCAAACGTTGCTTTTGATTGGTTGTTCCACTAAAGAGACAATTTTCTTATTCTAAGTTGATGTTTCAGTACTTTTAAAGAGACTGTTTAGTCAGAGATAATTTTTTGTCTCTTAAAAATTCTCTCTCTGGAGAGTGATAGCCTTACCTATCTCTCGGACGAGACAATCAACATTTAGATGTTTTGAAAGAAGAAATAATACGTAATTTCAATTGGAATAGAATATTTAAAGGCCATTAAAATATTTAGTGTGTTTTGGGTGATCTATTTTTTTAAAAAATTTAATTATTAATTTAAAAAAAAATGAAATTGTAGCATTGTAAGGAGTTAGCGTCAAATTTAGACATATTGGATAAAAGACACTTTTTTTAGTTGAAATACATTGGCATTGTAGTTTTCTCAAGTAGAGGATAACTGAGGATATAATTTGATTGATAGATAATTGAATATTAACATGTTTTAAGCTATTATTCATTGTTTAGGACATTACTGCATATTCCCATTTTCTACAATAAATGAAAATTCAAACAGAATTCTATGCATTAAATGTATAATATTTATTAGTTATCTGATTTCTCCAATTTAATATCAGTATTAAAAATTTGTTAACAATTGTGTTATCGATAATTTAAAATAGTTTAAGTAAAATTTTACTATGACTGCTGCCACTCATCAATGTAAATTAATGTTGTGTTCACAATGAATATAAAAGCTTCAATATGCTGAAATGTCCATATTTTTGTTAATATTCGTAATTATAAATAACAACTAATACAATCAATTAAAGTTATAAAAAGTAACACACACAATCTAATTGTGAATTAAATGAATGACAGTATTCAAAGTAAAATCTTACCTCGGTGGCATTACTTTTTAATACAAACACAGGTATTATTTGTTTAAATACAAATATTTGCTACTTTTGTCTTTTGTTTATGATGAACGTTTCTTTTGATTTAATAAAACATCATATTAATATCAAATCTTTGTTGTGCATTTATTGACAGTCAGTCATTCCACATTTCTCTCAATGACTGATTCGATACATTCACTATCATATTCTCTAAAATAGTGTAGCTTATTTCTCCAATTCACTTATCAAAGCTTATATTTGTTACATGGTGTAATTAGATAAATAATCATGTCTGTTTACCACCATTTTCTATGAAAACTGAGTTTGTGCAGTGCTGGTGAAATGCAATGTAACAAGTAATTTCATTGGTTGGAATGAGATTGATGTTATGTATACGTGTATTCTAAGCATCATGGGAAAATGATGATGTTTCCTGAGAGAGAATGACTGGAGCATTGCTTATAACATTAATAATCTCTCAATTGTCTCTATGGAAAGATTGTCTTTCCACATAAACGATTTTTCGTCTCTGCAGAGAGACTGAGACTAGCATAAACCCCCTGTCAACTATGACTTACTGATTTTGACAGAATTTTAGGTGTAGACGTTAAATCAATTTTTTTGATAAATTTTGCAGTTTTCAATAGTTCTTTTATCATAATTCTGCTAAAAATCTTAATATTTGAATAGCAGCATTGGCAGTATAGCTGATTACTATGTAAGTAATGAGAGTTTGAGTCTCAATTAAATTTTTTTAAATATCAATAAAAATAATATGTCTAAATATATTCATTTTTTATTTTATTTTTTTTAGATTCATCTTTTTTTATCTGATAAGTTTATTGCTTGAGAGCTATATAAGTTTATTTTTCTATTATAAACATATATTTACATGTATAATTCGTTCCAAAAAGTTTGTCACCTAAGCGGAAGATGTTCAGCTTCCTTACAATACTTACAAACCAATGAGATTAATCAGTACAGGTGCGAATTCAAGTTTGCAGAGCTTTGGACGATTCCATTTATTTTTCTAAGCAACAGGGTTAGGTAGGCTTAATGACAGGTGTTCAATCATTTTTTCCGAAAATTGATTTTGAGCATTTATTAGGAAAGTTTCAATTTATTATTTACAAATTAATCTATGTTGTTATTAATTTTGACAAAATGCAGCATTATATAGTCGTAACTAAACGAGTAATTAAGCGATAAGTTGTTGAAGCACCAAGCGATGCACCGGCAATAACATAATGGCGACTACGGGAAGTATTTTATTTTATTGTTTTATTCGAAAATGTATACTTCTTTCTGCATTTGTAATAAAATTAAAAACTGTTCCAAAATGATTCTCATTGATAGTGTTTATATCCATTAATTGATCAAATGATAAAAACCAAACAATATTTATTTCGTTTTCTTGACAACAAAATCGTCGGATTTAAAAAAGAAAATATAAAAATTGAACGTGAGTGTCAAAATGAATTTTGTGTTAT
>AYEL01075363.1:0-11601 GCA_000484575.1 Olivierus martensii | reverse complement strand
TCGCCACTCTCCAAGTAGCGCTTTGTTTTTATCCGATAGTGCCTGCTCACCATTCACCAGTAACTATCCATCTCTACTTGAAGTACATGTGGATATTTATTTCTCTTCTTATTTACCCCTACAGTGAATGCTAAAGGAAACAATGATGATATCGAGGATACAGCTATCAACAGAAACGTAGAGTGATCAAAATTGAGAAGATTAGCACACTCAACACATTTCTTTTTTACCTTATCGTAAAATTAATTAATAGATTTGAAAAATCCTTGGCAATGATCACCCATTTTACATGCATCATTTATCAATTAATATATTTGGAAAATCCTTGGCAATGATCACCCATTTTACATGTAACATGTATTACATGTATTACATGTTATTTATCCCGATTATTGCGGATTCGATTATTGAGGTATTTTTTGTGGCAACATTAACCGTGATATTCGAGGTATTCCTGTATTTAAGTTCTCAAAAATCATAGTTTTTCATTTCCTACAATTCAGATGGAATGGTTAACTTGTAACAGCTCAATGGCCAATTTCATTAGTGCAGAGTTTGGTCCTAGTCCATTGCAAGGGGATTTGCAAGAATTAACAAAAACATCATTTTTGAGACAAACAAAAAATAAATTCAAATTGTTGTTGAAAAAAATGAATCAGCAAAAGGATTATAAATATATATATATATATATATATGTACCCAGAAACCTTCTGCTATAGCTGATTTAAAGACAAAATATCAATCTCATTTAGTGATTGAAAAAGAATTGTGAGTAGTGATATCGTCAATGACACCCTGATTTGAGAGTATTTGTGCTAGAAAATAAGCCCATTCATCACATTAAATATTATGTTGTGTTAAACATGTATTCTATTTTTCATTATTTTTGTAAGATTTGTTTAATTGTATTAAAAATTACTACACCATAATAAATATAGTCAGATCTCTTTTTATGTGGTAGATACGTTCCACAGAAAACTGCATAAAAATGTCTTGCTAACTTACATCAAAAAATTAGAGATATGTTCCATAATTTTCTAAAACTGCATAAAACCAAAGCAATGAATTAAAATAAACCTAAAAGAGTTTAAAAAAGTTTATAAGAATTCAGGAAAAAAATTCCTATGTTTGTTTTAAAGCTTTATTCATTTAATTTTGCTGAAAAGTAAAAAAAAATTTTTTACATTTTTTCATCAGAGTTATTCTCTCCATTAGACAATAATTTCTAATGAAAAATTACTTGAAACTAATCACAAATTAATACTTAAAACAGGCATATAGAACCTAAAATAATACATAGATCAATAAATTGTACAAAAATTATTCATTTTATTGTAATTTTAAATATTTCTATTATTGTAGATGTTCCATATTGTGATGTAGCCAGATTTATGATGACATTTACATAAGCAAATCGAAAACAAATTTCTGGTTTTTAACCCATTTAGCAGTTTGCCAGAATAACAATGATGTTTATTGACATCTATATTATATATATGAGTGGATAGTTCATTATGTACAATGGAGAAAATCTTTGCCAGAATAACAATGATGTTTATTGACATCTATATTATATATATGAGTGGATAGTTCAGATTTTCTCCATTGTACATAATGAATTTGCCTGAAATATGCACTGCATAACTTCAAAACTGCATAAAAAGATACACATAAAAAGAGACCTGATTGTATATATTTTTTTTATGTATAAGAACTTTATTTATACAAAATATGGTATATTGTTTTGTAGTATTAAATTGTAAGTAGAAAGCGTTTATAAAATTAGACTGTTATAAAAATGAGGGGTATACTAATTTTTTTTATGAAAAAAGGGGGGCACAGAGACAAAGTTTGGAAACCATTGCATTAGTGTATTTAAAATTAATTTTAAAATTTAATATTCTCAAAATCATAAAATATTACAAAAAAAGCTTTAAATATATATTTTTAAGTATACAGTCAAACCTCTCTAAGCCACCACTATTGGTTCGAAGGTCGTCTCTGGCAATAAAGGAGAGTGGAGGTTTATGGTAACATGTGAGAAAACATATATAGACTAGAATGACATTGTTTCATTTAATTAAATTTCATCTGTATCAAAATGCATATACTATTTTGCTGATTAATTGACAATTCCTCTTGAATTAAATGAGGCATTGCAAATACAAAGATCAAACTCAACACTGTGTAAACTTTTTTCCACTCCTGACCTCACAGAATCTGCTGGTAGGGTTTTTGTTTTGAGTTTGCTCTTCATAGCTGCAACACCTCAAATGAAATGATAAAAAAAATTTGTCCAATTAAATAATAAAGTCATGTTAAAATAAAAGTTTTAATTATAAATTTACAAAATTACAACCATATATTCTAATAGCAATCGTTCAATAGGCTAATTGTTCTTATTTTAAACGGTTATTTTGTAAAAATCCGTTTAAAGTTTTGGAATAGGTCTTTTTGAAAACTGGGATGTGAATAGTCACAGGTGCGAGATTACAGTCTAATAAATGTTAACAGATAAATTACTTAATTGCCCTCTTCTCTAGTGTTTCTATGTTGGTTGACCTTGCCATTCGATTGTTTTGGCGGTTTAAACAACTGATTTGTCTACTAATGAAATGGTTTTGCCTCCAGAAATGAGTGGCGGTTGGCGATTAGTGAGGTGGCAGTTTATAGAGGGAATTTCATGTTTTAACATAAAGGAGGAGATTTGTTATTGGCTTTCATCAGGCAAATAACGAGGGTGGCGGTTTATAGAGGGGCGGCTTAAAGAGGTTTGACTGTATGTTAAAAAATTTGTAATCTGAAGATGATTCCTAAATGAAAAGTATTTTAAGAGAACATAAAGAAAAATGATTACACAGCATAATTTTGGTTAACTATTTAGTCAGATATCAGAGAAAGTTCAGTTAGTAAATATTTTCAATCAATTCAATTTTTAAATGAAAATTTAGTTTTTTAATTATAGCCAATAAATTCAAAATATCAAATAATGTAAAAATAATCATACTGTCATATATATAGTAAATAATTAATAGTGTTCATTATATATATACAAATAAATTTAAAAAGAAAAAAAAAAAACAGTTCTTGTTAGAAAGTAATAGATTAAAGGCAGATATAAAAATAAATAATGAAAAACTATTGGAAGTAGAAACATATATACCAGTAGGTGCTCTTCTATTTATAATCATTTAACTTATCCATAATCCAATATTATAGTTACCCATATAATATTTCAAACTTTGCTGTTTTTACAGAATATTAGCTAGAAATATTTCTTCTGTTTATTAAAAATTTGCAGATGGTCATACGGTAAAACGGTTACCAATGGCGTGAAATGGTCCATAGAGTGACTGAGAGTCGGCCACAACTGTGCAGTTAGCATCATCATCATCATACGGTAAAACAGTCACTTACCACCTTAGTGAATCAAACATTTTTATATTACTGGATACAATGAAAAATAGCTATAATGATCAATTATTCCCTGTCCTGTGATTTCATTATAAACTGAGTTACTGTATTTCATTCCTCTTATTATTAAATGAGTTTTATTATTATATATTAACTATAAATACAACTGTATGTTTGAATTCAAACACCTTGTATATTTATCCAATTACTTTGTTTCAGGATTGAAATGGATTTAGATATTTGGAGAGGTAATTCATATGTTGATGCAAATTATTATCTTTGTAGGTCATTTTTCACTTTTTTTTTTTTTTTTTTTTCAATCTTTTATGGGATTATCAAAACATAACCCCATTGTAAGTAGAAGAAGAGCTTCTGTACTGAAATTTCATCAGAAGCTATTACAAACATTTTTATATATGTTTGGATAACCCTTATTTGATGATTAAAAAGTTCTGTTATATATTAAAAAAATTTTATTCTTTTTTGATTCTTCTCTCTCTCAACATTTAACATATGGCAAACAAAAAATAAAATATTAATACACATGCTTCTTGAATTACGCACTTAATTCATACATAAGTTTTGTTCATAATTCGGGTTGTTTGTAACTCTGATCGCTATTATTTTACTTTCAAAAATGCTGAAATAATTTTATATATTATATTTTGTAGTATAAATCACTATTGAAACAAATTAGAAATTTCTTATTTCACAGATTTGAATGAAAGTTTTCATTATAAGATGAAGATTTTTTGGTGTAATTTTACATTATATTAATTAGTAGAGCATTCTGTTATCATAATGTTTAAAATTCTTGAAGTTTTTTGAAATTTTCTGAAATATGAAAATGAGATTTCACATTTGTAAGTATGAATATTCATAACTTGAGGAGTGCATATATTTGATTTTTATTCAATAAATTATATTTTAAAATCTAATCTATTTCTAGTCTTATTTTTTATATATTTTTCAATTTGAGAATTAAACAAATTGTGCAAGATCTCTCTAAATATTGTTAGCATGAATGAATGTAATTTTTTGGGGAAGTGTTGAATTCACTAGAAATTAAATCATTCATGAATGAAGGGATCTTTGCATTCGTATGCCAGAAGAAAAGTGTATTTATAATGGAAAAATATTTTAATAATATATTGTTGATTTTAACATTATAAAATATTGAATAATTTTATTTAAATAATTTTGCACATATTTTTATAGAATTTTTAAATGGGAATTGCTAAGCATATGCATAATAGGTTAATTTTATACAGGTTGAAAAACTCTTTGGTCTGGTAGTCTTGGAATATGACAAATGCCAGATGATATTTTCTCCCTAAGAACCCTATACAGTGGTGCCTCGCAATTCATCAGTAATCCTTCGCCAAACTAATGCCGAATTGAAAAACTGTCAAATTGTGGGACAATATTTCCCATATAAGACTATGTAAAATAGATTAATTCGTTATCGGTCCCCATATCACTCCCCTAATGGGTGAGGTGAGAGAGATACACTATATTATTTAACTTTATTATATGTGTTTTACTATCGTATAACAATCATTATTGAATGGAAATATTACAAAATACGCTATTTTATAAACAGCACACAATTTATTAGCTCTTGGATGTTGGAACGAAGTCTTCCAGCAGACATCCTAGCACCCATAATCTTCTCTCTCTGTTCCAAAACGTTGCAACAGTTATCCTAGAAACACTATACTCGAATTAAATTTTAATTGTTCTACCTTTCTGCACTTTATCTACAATTTTTTTCATCATCTCTTTATTGTTTGTGTTGCAAAACGTGGCCACAGTTATCCTAGGAACATTTTAATTGTTCTACCTTTCTGCACTTTTTCTACATTTTTTCTTTGTTTCTATAATTGTTCTACCTTTCTGCACTTTATCTACAATTTTTTTTCATCTCTGTCTCAATCGAGTGTTCTTCTTTTCGGAATTATTCCTCTGGTCAGTTCTCTTCGAATCCGCAAGTGTTGTTCTTTTCGGAATTATTCCTCTGGTCAGTTATCTTTGAATCAACTCACTTGAAAAATAATAATAATTACAAATTTTTTACTTTCTGAAAAATGTAGAATCGAAAACTAACACAAACAACACGGGCAAACACCAAATTATCCCAAAAAGAACTGACAAATAGCAAATGACATAACACAATTCCATGCATGCGCATGTAAAAAGAACCTGACAAATAGCAAATGACATCACACAATTCCATGCATGTGCATGCGCAAACCCGCAGACAAATAGCAAATGACATCACACAATTCCATGCATGCGCATGCGCAATCCCCAAATAGCAAATGACATCACACAATTCCATGCACGTGCATGCGCCAACACGTGAAACTTTATTGTCGAATTGTGAAACCGACGAATTGCGAGACGTCGAATTGTGAGGCACCACTGTATAAACATATGCCTAGGCTTATCTATACTAAAATTCAATTACTTATTATATAAATAACAGAAATTTTATGCTGTACATAAATTGCATATTATAAATGTATCTGAAAAAATGCAATATTTTCTTTATGCAGTATTGTAATATGTTTAAACAGAAATAAAATTGCATTTATAGTATTATATGTAGAAAACTATGAAATATTTCATCAGAAAATGCCTCATAAATGTAGATAGCATTTAATTATATTAGAACATAAAACAATATGGTAGATTTCTGGCAAAGAATATTGTCATATATATTATTATTATTTTAAGGTTTAAATATATAGTTTTCTATTTTTTATTGGATTTTTTTCCGAATAGTCTAGCAAATAAGATTTATTTATTATTCTAAAATTATTACATTAAGTAAGATAGATATTTCAAATTTTAGGAAATTTAATTTTTTTTATGTTTACAAATAAACTAAAAATATTAAATTATTAGTTTAGAAATGACAAAAATTAAATTGGAATTAATCAGATGAAGTAAAAAAATCCTATTTTTCTACTGCTATAACTTTTTTCATAAATAATTTGCATAATAAAAATTTATCTGCATCACATAAAATAAAGAACTGATTAATAATTTATGAAAACATCAAGAAGTTTGAATTAAAATTAGAGTTAATTAGAACATTTAAATTAATTAAAACATCCATTACACTTTAAAACTGCCAATCACATCCATCTGCCAATGTTGAGGGATATGGTGTAGTGAACATTGAAAACTTGCTAGACCATAGAATGCTGGACTAAAGAGTTTTAATTTACAATATATAGATAAATTATTATTTAAATTAAAATGTATATTATGGTATTTTTAAAAATAATTTTCAGAATATTTTTAATACAATATAATTTTACTAGATATATATATCTTATAGATATTTATAAATCAATTTAAAAATAGTGAAAAATTAGCATGTGTAATTCTAAAAGAAATTATGGCCTTATATTGTCTAATCAAATTATCATTGCCTCTGAGTCACACTATTTTGCAGTTTTAATCAGGAGCATTCTGATGGAAATAATAATCAATTACTATGTTCATGTAATGAAAATAATTAAAATTTTATATATGATATTATCCAGTTATAGTTTTTAATGATTAATGTTAACTAATAATAGAATCTACCAAAAATCAACATTTGCATATGACTTAGAGGCATAGATAGATTGGTGAGATATTAATTTATTTAATAGAATATTTATGCATAGCTTCAAATTGATTTTGTCAGGATGCACTATTAAAAAAATGAAGCAGTGCGTCATATAATTTAGACTTTAAATAATAAATGAATTAGAGGCCAACAAATCCCTAAACAAAAATGAGGTGGGGTCTTAATATTATATCGTTTGTATCTTTGGCAGTGCTGGGTTGGCTATATCCGACATGGACTACGACCCATTAGGGATGGACCTACATAGTGGAGAAATGGAAATTCCGTTTGATTTTACAAGCATCAACGTTAACGACTTCGTAGCCTACAGCAAAAGCAATTGAGAAGAAGAGGATCACCTTAAGCTGCTTTGAACATGCTTATTTGTAATATGAAAGGAGGACAACGCAGAAGGGTGCAAGATTTTAAACTTGTAAGATATGGACTAAATTTTTGCCTCATTTGAAAATAGTGCATTCTGATTGATCATTTTAATTCAAAATAAAATGAATTATTCTACTCATTTATAACAAAGCTTTCTATGAAGTACAAATACTTCTTTTAAATCATATCATTAATAATAATAAATTTTATTCAATGTAAAGTTTTTAATCATTATTATTGTTATTTTGTTTAATGCAAATCATCTGTAGAAATTCATATTTGTTTTCTTAATTTCCATAAATTTGACAAAATTTTCCACTATTTTTTAAATTTGCATTTTACGGATTTGAATTTATAAAATGTATAAGATATTGATTTAACTTAAAATTTTTCTTATTTTATTAATGCAAGTAAATGAAAAAAAATTTAAGATAGCTTTTTTCAAAACTTTTCATAATTAGACAAAGTAAAATTTTATATTTATATATGCATAAATTATAAGATATTATTTTCATTTAATTTGATTTAAAATAATTTGAATAGTGTAATCAAATGAATTTTATATCAGTCATAATAACTGAATAATCTAAATAAATCAGCCAGAATTTTTAGAAAAAAAATTTCTTGAAATATATATAATTTATAATCATTTCTTTTTTTGAATACAAATTAAATTTTTAGATAATTATTTCAAACAATATTAAAACTAATTATAATGTTTAAGTTTCTTAAAGAAGCAAAAGTATTCTTAATCTTTAAGTTCTAAGTTTTCAGATTACTATATATAATGAAAAAATATTAAAATAATTATCATGCAATAATTCATAAATTAATTTATTATATATACACACTGCTTAAATACAGTATACTTCTAATTAATCAAGGTAGTTTGGGAAATGAATTACTCCTGATAATCGATTCCCTGGGAAATTCACTAAAATATTCAAAAAAATCAGAATTATAGATATATGTATTTAATATTAAAAAATAAATAAATTACATTACGTACATATATTCAAATGTTCTATAATTTGTTGAAGCAGGAAACAATAAATTGGTTTATTTGTAGCAAGAAATTATTGCAATATTTATAATTTTAATTTAATTCTAATTTTTACTGCCAAATATAAATGATATAATAAAGAAATGATTCTGGGACTTTTTAAAAAATATTTCAGATAGTGCATCTAAGTTAAAATATTGACAAATTAAGATTAATCTGAAACTTTCAAGTTTCAGATTAATCTTAATTTTTATAATGTGAAATAACTTTTTTAAACATCACTTCCATGTTGTGGATTAACCCTGATTAATTTACAACCCGGCTAATCCAACCCTGGATAATCAGGAGTCTACTGTAATTTTTTAATATTAAAGTATGCTTTTTTGTTAATTATTTTATTTCCTTAATTATTTAACAATAATATCTAAAGCAGAGAATAAATCTTAAATTTTTGCATATTTATTTTATACATTCAAATACTGATGCTCTTTTTTTTATAATGTAAAATGACTTTTTATTTATAGTTTAAAATTTTAAGTCTGGAATATATATAAAAGTTAACTTTAATTAAATTTTTTTTCTTTATCTGAAATATTTAGTAAGCAGTTTTTATTTTTGATTAATTTTTTTAAATAATTTGATTATTTATTAATTCATATTATCTCCATATTATATCATACTTTTAGAAAATTCTGTCCAGAAAATCATTTTTTAAAAACATTACTTCTTATTTTAGATAATTTTAAAATTGGATATTAAAATAAATTTCATAAACAATTCTGAAAAAGCAGTTTCACAAATATGTTAAATATTCCAAATTACACAATATACTAATTCTCTGATACTTTAATAATAATATTAAGAATGAACATGTTCTTCTAAATGAAAAAAATACCATTTAGATCTATTATAAAATATTTGATTTCCTTCAAAATCTTTTATATTATTATTTTTCTGGAATCTTTTAGAATCTAGATCCAGGAATAGTTATTTACTTAGAATTTTTTAAGGATTGTTGTTCTGTTAGAAAAATTAATCATAATAAATTGTATTTTTGTTTGTTAAAATAAATGAAATGAATTTAGCATTTAAAAGCTCAAATGTATTTATTTAATACAAAAAACAATTATATAAAATATAAATTATTTTGAAAACTTTCAAGTTTTGTATTTTGCTGACACTTTGTACTTTAAAATATTATTTTAAAATTTTGTAATGGTATATTCTAAACCAATATCTTATTTAGTTTGCCATTTCAGAAACTTGTTTAAAGTGGATTCTAACACATTACTTGTATTAAACTTTGTATCATCACAGTTGCCACTTTCAATTATAATTTAAAAATTTAAATATTATCAGTCTAAAATATTAAAAAATGGTGTTATTGTATAGTTAATAATTTATAACTTAAATCTGTCAAGTCTCACAAAGATTAACAGATATGTTTATCAATGTACAATATGCCATTAAATAATTCAAAGATGAATTAATTTATGAATTAGTTACAACAGCTGAATACAACTTATTCTAAATATTGAATCAATGTTAATTGTAAGTTATATTTTTATATATATTTCAGAATATTAATCAAAATATATATGTTAAATAAGTGAATAAATGAATAATCAAAATAATGAATAAACAATATCCTAACTGATTGCGCCATATATTTTTTATACTAGATTTTATCCAGATTTTTCTTTTAAAGTAATTAAATTTAATTGTGGATAACAGGGTAAACTTTAGAATAATGTTAAATTGATTTTTTTTTTTTTTAAATTTTCAAAAATTAAATGAAATTACTACCTGTATCAGAAAACATCATAAATAATTACTGGTATCTTTAAATCACAGTCAAAAAGAAATCTGAGTACATTTGAATTTTATTGCAAGTCTTTTCACTTTTCAAGTGAGAACAAAAATATATATCTTTTAAACTCTAATTTTTAAAATACCTAAATATTTGCTATTTAAATAATTGTGATTATTTAAATTATTTTTAATTAATAAATAATTATGAATTAATATTTTACATATTTGTAAAAAAAAAACAGTCCAGCACTAGCAGGTTATAAGCATTTTATCACGTTAGATAAGATTTTTTCTCCTACTAATCTATTTATATTTGCTTTTATAAGATTTATATAAATAACTTATTTTCAAATATTTTTTTGCAAAAATCAATTAACTAAAATATAAAATTCTTGATGATAGAATTGTTTAATAATAAAAAATTTTCCATATTAGTTATTATTCAAGATTACTTCAACTAGTTATAGAAATAAAAATATAGTATTTATTAGCACTTGATCATGCATTGAATGGAAAATTTTTCTGAAGTTGGATATAATTTGAATATTAATTTTTAATTAAAATTGCAATATTTATTACTTTTAAGCATACAGTATTATCAAAACGTTGAATTTTTGTATGTTTTTGGCTTTATATGATTTTTTAATATAGTGATTATACATTTATTGTTATATAAATAAAACTTCTCATTAGACTAAAAAAATTTATTAATTTTATTAAGCATTATATTTTTATTTATTTTATAGCAAATAATTGTTTACTTAATTAAAAAGGGAAATTATAAATAAATAGAATATATAGTATTTGCAATCATTATCAAAATTATTTTAATTCTGTAAGGAATAATGCCAAAGTTTTGAGTTAAGTTTATCAAATTTCTGGAAATTATAATTCTCATTCAGTTTTAAAATGTTATTACAGATTACATTAGAATATATTTTTACTAAATAATATTATCATTGAGACCATATTGTTGACAAATAAGTATTGAATAACTACAAATTTAGAAAGATCATGTAGATAATTGTTAGAGCTGATCTATAGCAGCATATTTTAAAGCATTTTCTATCATTTAATCTGATATTCCTTTGGTATTAGTAAAAATTTTTAATGCTCCATTCTGTAAAAATATGATAAAATTAATAGTTATATATTGGCTTAGTATATACTAAATATACAAATGAGTTCATTTATAAATAAACTGTAATTTTAATAATTTATTAATCAGAATTAAGTGCCACCATCTATTGGGTTAATAATTAAATTAAATTTTAATATATTTGTTTAGTAGGTTTTATTAAGATATATATACAGTATATATATATATATTTTATTAAGTTACTTTATATATTTATAATTTGAA
>AYEL01075362.1:0-33280 GCA_000484575.1 Olivierus martensii | reverse complement strand
TATACAGTATATATATATATTTTATTAAGTTACTTTATATATTTATAATTTGAATTGTTTTTTTTTTTTTTTGTTTCATCAATTTATATATAGGCAGTTCCTTGAATTATAAACATAATTTATACACAAGTATTGTTCATGACTCTGAAATCTTTGCTATTTGGCACCTAGAAGCACTGAAACCATTACATAAACTGTATTTTGCAATATATTTCATAAGTGAGCCAAGTAAAAACTTCTTATTTCAGAGATTTGAATAAAAAGTTTCAATTATAAAGCTAGTGTTTTTTGTGTAGTCTGCCGTCTTGAAATACTACCATAATATGTTAAATAACTGTGTAGTTTTACATTATATTTGTTGTTAGTGCATTCTGATACTATAATGCTTAAAATTCTTGGAGCTTTTGAAATTTTCTGATATATGAAAATGAAATTGTGTAGTATGAAAAATTGTTAGCAGAATTATCATAACTTCAGGAATGCTTGTACAGAATGTACCTTGTTTTTTGGCAATCTTTTAAAAAAAATTCACAATTTCAATGAAATATTGGCTCACACTTTGAAAATCACTAATAAGAACACAATGAACAATTTTACTAAAATTAACAAGATTTAATAGTGTAATTTATTTACAAATAATTATGTAAAACGAGTACTTTTAATCTCAATACAGAGAGACTATCTTCAAGTGCTTGTTGGTAAGTTCTCTCCTGCTTGGGATGATGCAAAAGTTATAGTATATCTAATTTTCCAGTTAATTTTTAATTTTTAGAGAAATAGAATTTTCCTGTGCATTTAATAATCATCCATACTGATACTACAAATCTGATTTGTTATGATAAATTTTTTTATTGAAATAAATAAATGATTATTGTTAGAGAGAACACTTTTTATAATAACAGTTGTTTTATAATCTAAATTAAAAATTCAAGCAGTAAAGTATAAAACTAAATTTATTAGTTAAAATACACGCAAACGTTTTTGATGTGCTTCACATCCTCTTCAGGCTCATAAAAACATTAACAGAAACGGAACACTACTGTCCTTAGCATTGCCATGACAACCTTAACGTTCTTAGCAATAGGACGCTTTCCCATCCTATCATATTCCTCCCGAAAAAACAGTTTGAAATTTAAAAAAAAACATTACATTAACTATTAGAAATAAAAGTTTTATTTCTGATAGTTATTGTAATGTTTTTTGTAGTTAATGTAAGAATGTTAAGGTTATCATGGCAACGCTAAGGACAGTAGTGTTCCGTTTCTGTTAATGTTTTTATGAGCCTGAAGAGGATGTGAAGCACATCGAAAACGTTTGCATGTATTTTAAGTAATAAATTTAGTTTTATATTTTACTGCTAGTAGTGCTGTGAATTTTTAATTTAGTTAGTTAGAGTTGTTTTATCATCGTTTGCAGTTGTGTAACCCCTCATTTTTCTTTACTTTAGCAGTTGCTCCTTTCATTCTTTCTCTTCTGTTATCTATCTATTAATAATTCAACTTGTTCCTTAGCTTCTATCTGCTTAGTAGTTTGCTTTTGCTAATTTCCTACATTTCTTCACTATTTCCTATCTGTTCATTTCTTTTTCCTATATATTATCTCATTGCTATTACTGATCAAGTGTTGATACAGTTGTCAAGTACTAACGAGGGGAGGACACAGCTGACCCCTACCGATTTTGATTCGCTTGCGTATGGTGAAATACATCAAAAATAAGTGAATACGTGAGTATGGTGAAAATACATCAAAAAAGAGTGAATACGTGTCCGAGCTTTGTCATGAATATGGCCTTCTAATAGTATTTTTTAACACTTGAAAATTCGAACTTTTGATAATTCAGCTTAAAAACTTTTAACACTTGAAAAATCGAACTTTTGATAATTCAGCTTAAAAACGACAACATATCCATTTTAACACTTGAAAAATCAAACTTTTGATAATTCAGCTTAAAAGCGATCGATAGATAACAGATCACCAGGTGCGCAGATGGCGCACTCGATAAATACATGAGATAACAGATTACCAGGTGCACAGATGGCGCACTCGATAAATACGTGCAATCTGAAGGTAGTGGGTTCGAATCTGGGTTGAGGTGCTTTATTTTTTTTGATTGAAAAATTATTTTTTATTTTTCATATTTTTATTTTTTATGTACTGCACATTATTATAATTTATTTATTTTAATTATTATTAATTTTATATATATTGGTTATCACATAATTCGTATGCATTAATATATTTATTTACAAAACAAAATACTCTATTACTCTACGGGGATCGTCCGACGAGATAGGGAACGAAGACATAAAAGAATAATGGAAGAATAATGTATTTTTTTTATTCACTCTCTCCCAGGTTTGATCTCCGGGTCAGCTAGCTCTCTCTCTAGGCATTAATAAAGTTACACAAGTTTATAAAACCATTATTGCAAATTTTTACATAAACTGCAATTTTAAATTGTAACTGATATTTAAAAGGATTATTATTATTTTTTTTTAAAATAATCATTCCTTCAATGATATATTTTCTGAACAACACCATGCATCTTACAGATGATGTATAAAATAAATATTGATTGATTATTATATATCAACTTATATAAATAATGCTTTATTTTATATTTTTCTTAGTATAATGTTTAAATGAAAAATATGAAATATTTTATATATATTCTATATTTTCCTATTCACATCATATATATTTTGATTTTTTATATTTTTTATAGTTCATGCTTCTAAGTTGTAAACATTCTATCACTTATTAAAAAACAAAAAAGCAAAGCACTAGACAGAAAAAATCTTTTTTTACAAAAAAGAAACATTTTTGATATAGTTCATGCTTCTAAGTTGTAAACATTCTATCACTTATTAAAAAACAAAAAAGCAAAGTACTAGACAGAAAAAATCTTTTTTTACAAAAAAAACATTTTTGACCACTGTCAACTGGTCTAAATCAACTTAAGTTGGAAAGAAACTGTTACACAGGTAACTACTTTCTTTCCAACTTAAGTTGATGTAAACCAGTTGACAGTAGTCGAAAACATTTCTTTTTTGTAATAAAAGTTGCATTATTTTGTCTAATTCATGCTTCATTATTTAATCAGAAAATATGATACAATAATAGACTATGGTATTGTATAATATTTTTCTATTCAATCTTAGACATTTTTGATAAACTATGATCTCTGATAGTTTAATTTAAATTAATAAATTGGTTATAATTTTTTGTAAGAAACAGATAGTGTGTAGCATAATGATTATTTTGTATTTATTTGGGACACTGAATGTTCATTTCTAAGATTGTTATATACTGATTAGATTTCTATTTAATCAATTATGGAAAAATAACATTTATGGATTTGAGTTTTCTATATTTTATTTTAGTCTTTGAATATGCAAATCAAAATAATAAAAATTTTCTTCTGAAATTACTTTAGTTCATGGATGCTAATAAATATTAAAATCAAAACGAAAAAAATTACATCAATTCTTTTACTCTTTTAATTTCCTTTTTCAAATCAATTGAAAGGAGAATTATGCAAGTATAAAAATTACATATGTAAGTTGTTTCAAAAAGACTGTCAAAGTCTCTATTTCAGTTAACTGTTGAAATATATTCTAAACTTATATTAAAAGATTTAAAATAGAGATCTTAATGCCAAGAATTTAAATGCTATATTTCATTGAATATATTTAATGATAGTTATTCATAAATATAATCAAATTTAATTATAGCAAATAAAACTACATACAATCATATAGAATATAAGATACCAATAGTACAAATTTCAAATATTTGAGATAATAAACCTAAATTATCAAGCCAAATTTTTGCCCTTGAAACCATAACGGAAATAATTTTAATGATTTGAAATAATTTGAACTAATGTTAGCGCCATCTCGTAATTAGAATAATTATTAATTTTACAAATCAATGAGTGGCGCCATCTATTAATTAATAATTGAACTAGAATTTTTAACTAATTTATTAATTAATAGATGGTGCCACTCAGTGATTTGGTGAAATTAATAATTATTCTAACTACGAGATGGAGCTAACATTAGTTTAAATTATTTCAAATCATTAAAATTAGTAAAAGGATTAGAACATTAGTTCAAATTATTTCAAATCATTAAAATTATTCTGTTACGGTTTCAAGGGATTAAAATTTGGCTCGATTATTTAGGTTTATTTGGATATAGTTCCCTTGAAGTTATTATTTAAAAGTTATTTGAGATAAGCTGTGTCTAAATAATTTTGCTAAGGTTTAATTCAATCATTTTTTATGATTACTATAACAGATAAAAAAATATTGAGAATATTCCAAGCTACTAGAATGACAATTTCATTTTAGTATTATTTTAAATTTTTGATAATTCAAAATATTATTGGTTAAGATATTGAAATTACATTTAATAGCATATTGATTAATTTCCAATTCAAAAATAAGTTTATTAAAACAAAATTCTATTTTAGATTTTATTTAGAATTAAGTATTTAAAAACATACTCTAAAGTTTGAACAGGTTCCATACTATCAGCTTGATCAAAATCTAATGTACATGGTTGATTAATGAATAATTTTAGTGTCTTAGGACCAGAATCTAAAAATTAAAAACAATATAATTATTAATAAATTATATTTATATTAATAAATACAGTGGTACCTCGGATTACGAACGTCTTGGATCACGAACATCGGTCTACGAACACCATTTTGAACAAATTTTGCTTCGCTTTACGAATGATGCTTCGGTTCACGAACACATACGCACGGAGTGCATGGAGTGCACGTGACTTGCAGTGCACAAAACCCTGCGCACAGTCTCGCCTCCAGCATATATAATAATATATATATATGTCAGTCTTAACAGTCTTATACATTATATATTTAAAGAGAGAAATGATATACTTTGAGGTTTAACCTTTTGAAGAATTAAAGATAAAGTGAGGAAAGAATATAAAAGCATAAGGAAAGAGAATAAAGATCCTGCAAGAAGTGTAATAAACCATAAGTAGAAAAAAAGAATCCATTTCTTATTCATCTCTTATGACACACTGATGAAACAGTGACGGAACTCTACCCTTTATCTACATGATGTACACATCCATACATACACATATATTTATAAAATTTTTAACATGAGAATTTGATCACTTGTTTTCATTGAACGGGATAAAGTTTTGCAGGATATGATACTCTTATTCCAACTCATCTAACAAAATTCTAGATGTAAATATACAATTGATTTTTTTTTTATAAATGATTTTGAAATCATGTGTTTTAACATTTGATTTTATTACAGTAAATGAAATATTTATACTTTCATTAGGATAATGCAGTCTATAACAGCAGTGTTCTCAAGGTAAATTTTTATGGTTAAATATAAAAAATTTTTAAATTTTTATATTAATACACACACACAACTTTGATGATGGCTATACTGATCTGAAACTTACAAAATCATTTTTGCAAGTTTTTACATAAACTGCAATTTTAAACTGTAACTGATATTTAAAAGAATTTTTATTTATAAAATCATAGAATGGCAATATGTTGAACATTTGCTTATCATCTGAAGGACTGAGTTCAATTACAGAATTTTCTAAATTTTTCATGAAAAGGAAAAGCTAAGTCCATTATAATCCTATGTTCACTTTCTGGGTAAATAATAATAATAATAATAATAATAATAATAATAATAATAATAATAATAATAATAATAATAATCCCTCCTGAATCCTGCTAACCTGCCTCAAAGTGGCAGAGGGGTGTACATGGGCAGAATAGGCAATGCAAGTCAGAAATTTTATTTCTTGTAAGGTCACCCTGGGCTAGAAGGCTATTCCACTATGCTCAACTAACTGCTAGCAACTGTCCCCATCTCAGTGGTTTTTTTCTAATATGCAATGATACAAAGCAGAAAACGAAAGCACACCAGCTTGAATGTCGCCTGGGTTAACAAGGTCCGTGTCTGTGAGTTAGGTAGAGGCTCACATTTGGAAAGTTTACTACAGTGTCCCTTGGCCACTGGTGGCAAAAGAGCACCAACCCAAGTCAGGCTACTGCAATATGAATAATCACAGTAGGAAACGGATCACCACATCACAGCCCAACCAGCCAAAGTGCTTCCCGGGAAACTCAGCTAGAGACCACCAAGACTGGAAAACTACACCAACGCATGAAATGGACAATTGACATGAATGAATTCATCATGTGTACATACTACACAATTACAAAATTAGAAACCAACATTACAGGGTATAGAAGGGAACTATGACAAATTCACAAGCAGATACCCAAACATCACAGTTACAGAACAATGCATAGCAGATCAAAGAAGAACCATCAAAGAAACCTCATACCACACATTACATTGAAAACATTAAAACTCAGGTAGCACAACAAATATCACAACATGAAACCAATTCACACACACAAATAGAACACAAAGTGGAACAGACACCAGAAATAGCATACATTGATAACAACATGCAGCCCATCAACAACACTGATGCAGATCTAATAAATAAACTCACTGACACACTCCAAGAAACATTAACCAAATTCACAGGTATGGATCCCACGTAATGTCCACATATCCCTAAACTTCACAACTCACAACAGTCAAACAATACACTGCATTGTATGAAAACACACATTCTACCAAAACTTATTAATGCAGAAACAACACTCATAGAATTACACACACTTATTTATGCTGCTGCTGTCACTGTCACTACAGACCTAGGTCTTAAAACACTACCAAATAAGTTGGGCACAAACACAAAACACCATTTAAAACCTGCCTGGCAAAAATGACTCAAAAAACAAATCAACGAAATCAGAAGAGAACTAGGTAGACTCACCTAATACACAAAAAACACATCGCAAAACTTATGAAATCTTAGAAAAGATTTTAGAAAACTAAAAACACACACACACCATGAAAACCACAACATACACATTAAAGAATACATAGACACAATAAAAACAGAAACTTGCAGCAAAATCACAACGCCTGAAACAATACAAAACCAGCCTATCACGTAAACTAGACAACACACTACAGTAAGACCCTGTTTAATGCGGGGGATACGTTCCAACGAAATAAAGCACTAAACGAAACAGTGTTAAACAAGGTCATGTTAACACGTAAATAATGAGGATAGGTGAAACAGGACAGTGAGTAAAAAATATATATATAGCATTTTTTTAAATTTTATTTTGTAACATGTATTATTAATATTGCATTACATAAATTATAGATATTTTTTATTGCTAATATCAATTTATATTCATAAATCATTCATGAAAATATTCTTAAAATTAGAAAATAAAAAGTTTTAAAAACAAAAGGTAGTAATCAGATTGCAGTAAAATATAAACAACAAAAAAATATTGATGAAAGAAAAGTGTTCTAACTTCAAGGAACTATAGTTCGAATTGGCAACATTCAGATTAAAACTAAAATGGGATAGTTGTTATTTTTATTACTGTAAAATAACGCTGATGACCGATGATAAATATGAATTGTGACTGCAACAGATTTTCGTATGTACTGTACTGTACTGATATCAAATGCATTGCGAGATGGCATGGAAGTATCAAAGCAAAAAATTCATGCAATTTCGGATTTATGTAAGAATAATAGTTTGAAAAACCGTGACGAAATGAATCAATAAAAATATAAAAATCAAAAGAATACTGCATTATATAGAAACAGTGTTAAATGGAGCAGCATTAAATGGGGTCTTACTATATTCACAAACAATGAAAAGACATTCTATAGAAACATAAACACCAAAGAACCTAAATAAACACAAAACAGAGAAATACCAACACAACAATCACTCATTAGCTTATGGTTTGCCCTGTAGGCAGTGCCGTTCTAGAAAAAGTCAGTGGCTATATTTACCTTGGACAACTGCTCACTCTAGATCAGGGGTCGGCAAACTTTTAAGACTGAAGAGCCAAACTTGCCCCTCACAACAATTTAAAAATTATTCGAGAGCCATAAATATATTTTTAGATATAAGGAAAATTTAAACATTGATTTAATTGAGGAATTAATATTATAATATTAATTATATCTTTTTTGTGATTTTTTTCTTCATTTAATAAGTGCATAAAAATTGCTCTCATTGGTTTTAATCAGTGTGAGCAATAAGCACTAAGACTCATTGCTCGCACTGATTAAAACCAATGAGAGCAATTTTTCATATTGTAGGCAGTGCCATGCCTATAATATACAAAAATTGCCCTCATTGTGTTCAGCCATCCCCTCCACTTCCCTTTCCCTTCTCTGACATCACTCTTCTCGCATTTAGTGCCACGAAGTATTGTGAGACCTATATAACAAATGAAATCACTAATATGTAAAAATTTTTTTTAAATTTTATAAATAAAACTATGATATTTTTCATTTTCAATTTTACTTCAGAGCCACATGTATGAACCCAAAGAGCCACATGTGACTCTAGATGGTGACCTTATGCCAGAAATAAACAGGAGAATTAAATTAGCTTGGAGTGCTTTTGGTAGAAACAACTCAATTTTAAAAGGAAAAATGCCACTTTGCTTGAAAAAAACATACTTGATCAGTGTATTCTACCAATTATAACTAATGGATCAGAAACTTGGACACTAACGAAAAGAGCTATTCAAAGGCTGCAAACAGCACAAAGAAGTATGAAAAGATACATGATGGGAATAAGTAGAAGAGACGGAAAATGTAATATATGGGTAAGGAATCAAACAAAAGTTATAGATGTAATCCAAAAGATAAAAAAGCAAAAGTGGACATGGGCTGGACATATAATAAGAATAAATGATAATAGATGGACAACTAAAGTACTTGGCTGGATACCAAGGGATAAAAAAACGACCAAGAAAGAGACCACATTACAGATGGAGAGATGAGATTGTTAATTTTACATCAAAGTGTTGGATCAGAGAGGCTGTAGACAGGAAGAATTGGAAATTGCTTGGGGAGACCTTCATCTTGCAGTGGATTGATAACGGTTGATTATGATGATGATGATGATGATGTATATTCAATTTAGTTTTCTTTTTGATACCTATGAAATTAAAATTTATCTTATACATCCAGACTCTACTTTGCTTCAGAGGTGTGTTCTTCAAAAATGCAATGCAGACTGAAGCAATGTAAATTGAAATAATAATTTTCTTAAGAAATTATTGAAATATGGAAGATTGAACTACTATTTTAAATACACAGAAAATTGTAAGAGGCATCTGCAGTATATATAATACACTTACTTCATATTTGAAGCAGAAACTGAACAATGTAGTGTGCTACTGCTGAAAGAAGAGTGTCCCATAGTATAAAGAATAAAAGGTTTAATAATGCTCATATATCTTCTACTAGCTGCTATATTGATGATTTAAAACTGAGTTGAAGTAATGTAGCACTATAAATTTGATAAATTAAGTAAAAATAATGAACACTATAGCCCTGCTATAAGCAAATCCTGAAATAATGAATATTTTTGGCATGAAATATCCACCCTGTGTTTCCTATGTTAAAACCGCATTTAAAATGAATACCACTATAGTAAACAACCCTTGTTTTACGAACTGATTTTACAACATGTATTATGACATCCAACTTTGATATAACTGTTTTGAACTTGCAAATTTGATTTCCTGTTCTGTAATATTTGTAATGGTTCATGACTTCTGATTTGTGTCAATTAGGACTGTTATGGTGATTATTGCTGCAGAGAGTGTAAATATTGGCAAGATTCATTGCAGTTGAAGTTGAGTTGATGGAATAAATTTTTTAAGTCTACTGTTGCTATCATATCCTTTCCTTTTTTTATTATGCCACGGTTCATAACCTTGCTATCATGCTTTGTACTTTCAGCTGTTTGTGTGTGAAGTTCAATACAGTATACTGTATTTTATAGTGTGTTCATTAATCTGGGGTAACATGATGCCTACTAAACAAAAAATTCTGAATTTAGGATCAAAAATTAAAATACTATTGATAGATGAAGTGATGCTAAAAAAAAAACAATTGAAAATAGAAATTGCAAGTGCTTATGGAATTCCAAAAAGTTCTTTGTCCACAATCATAAAGGATGAAAACAAAATCCTTGAACAGTAAGCATGTGAAAAATAGTGTAAAATGTATATGGAACTCCATAATAAACAAAGGAAACTGCCTTGTTATTACTTCAAACTTAATCAATATTAGAAGCACTACACAGCAGGTGCATATATGCACCTGCTGTGTAATGCTTCTAATAATGATTATGTATATGGAAGGCTAATCATCCTGACGATGATGAAGCTGTGAGTTTATGATTATCTGCACAGCAAATACTAATCTCTGGATCAATAATACAACAAAACACACAGAATTTCACTTTTCTATTGGATTTAACAGACTTCAAAGCTATCAACGATTGGCTACACCAATTCAAAACTCTCAATGGACTTGTTTTTAAAACAGTATGTGGTGAAAGTGCAAGTGTTGATCCAATCACATTGCATGCAACATGGAACTTCAATGGCAGAAAGCTGAAATGATAAAAGGAAGTGAGGAACTAATGCAAGGTAAGATTGCTAGGAACATTTATGATTTACAAAAGGAAATACAAAAATGTTAATGTAATTAATAAATTAGATCCATGCATAGCCAGTGAAGCCTGGAAGTAATGCCATATAAAAAATAAAGTTAAAAATTAGTTATGATAAAGAGCTAAATATGAACTTTTGAACTTTATTTATTACTTCTTATTGTGATAAGTTATCTGTTCCTAACAATAAAAGCTTATTAATTTATTTCACCATAAAAGCTTATTTATTAATAAGCTTTTATGGTGAAATTTAAATATAAATCTTATTCATTTTGTTCTTTAACACACGTGTCTATATATATATAAAATTGTTATGTAGAATTTTTCAATGTTCAAAACTGTTGTTTAGAATTTTATACAACTAAGGAAAGCAACTGATCACCAAAAATATGAAACAAACAAACTTTAAACTGCCTAGAACACTTCAACAATAATAATTATAAAGCACTAATGGCAGTAGTGCTCTATAATTACCACCAAATATATATATATCACCAAAAATATTTTTCAAAGCATATTTTAATAAATTTAGTAACCTGCTAAAGTTCTAATTCAGAATTTTTTATAAGAAATATCTTTGGCTTTTCAAAATAAAAGTTTTTCTCATATTTACTAAATGATTGTTTTAGTGCTTATTAATGTTTTTGTATTAGTTATAATTAATGTTTTAATCCTGTGGGACCAGAGCGGTTGGTTTTAGATGTGATTCAACTGCCGAGCGGAGACAGTCAAGTCAGGATTCTGACACCAGGTGTGATAATTTTTCGCACTCACACCAGATGCGGATTTTAGAATTTAAGGCCGAAAGTTTAATCCTGTGGGACCAGAGTGGTTGGTTTTAGATGTGATTCAACTGCCAAGCGGAGACAGTCAAGTCAGGATTCTGACACCGGGTGTGATAATTTTTCGCACTCACACCAGATGCGGATTTTAGAATTTAAGGCCGAAAGTTTTAATAATGGTGTGTGGATAAGTGGCAACTCCAGAGTTCAGACGCTGCTGGAAACACACAGAAGTAAAGATGACTAATTTAAATAATAAAAACAAAAGCATTTATTGATACTAAACTAAAATATACAAAAAATAACTTTCACAAAGAATAACCCAGACAATTACAAGAATGAACATATACAAATTATTAATTCTGCCACAAATAGACTACTAAGTCGAGAAAAACCAATGAAACCTTACATTTTATATTTATAACAACCTATCCTAACCTTAAAGAAATTTTTACATGTCTATAAATGATACCTCTTGAGAGAGAGTTGTTTCAAATATTCGCTTTTTCTTCCAAATTTGATTCCACAGATTTTATGAAGAGTTCAATGAACAATTTTGAGACTGAAGATACTTAGAAAGACATCCAGGCAAAACGACGGACACATCAAAAGTTTTTTTGGACATGACTGACTTCCAATTTTCCGAAGCGTAGTCCATCCCTGCCCCTCAATGTCCCTACCAATCCCCACAGATGAGAGAAGGGGTTTGAAATAATTCCCGAATCCCATTCTCTCCATCAGATGATGATTTCTTCCTGGGATTGGCGGCAGAACTGTCAAGATTTTATTTTTATGACTTATGGTTGTTGGGAGACCTGGTCAACTTTGATCTCCTTACTGTCAGTTATAAGAACTTTATTTTCTCTCTTGAGATATTATTTATAAAAGCTTTTGTAATTCAAGAGGATAAAATTCTTATTCAGGCGAAAAGGTTATTCAAAAATTCTAGACTAAAGATTTTCTTGGTTTCGTTAGCTTTTCTTTGTTCTTATGATTATATAACTTTAAATAAAGCAGATCTTTTTATCAAATTATAATCATGACATCGATTTAATATTATTTTCTAAAGTTATATAAGAAATACTTGATAATTGGGATATTCGTTTAATATATATATATTCTAGCATTAACGATTTAATATTCTAATAGTTAACAGAGCATAATTATTAATATCTTGTAATATTATAAAAAGTTAATCACAAAAAGATATTTTTATACATACATATATATATCGACCAAGGAAGGGAATAATTGACTTCGAAGGACGGTATTGGAAAATCAGTGACAGTAATATATCTGCGGTTAATTTGTCAGTTTGTAATAATAGATTTTTATCTCTGGTAACTGTTTTTATAAACACCTACATAATGTTGCCAAGACAAACAGGTATGCATAGGCTGTTAATTTTTTTAGATGAATATGTAGTAAAGGGGGGTTTGAAATCTCACAATCCTTATGTTGAAGTTACATAATTATTTAAGAATACAATGAACAACATATTGCTGTTACAAATAAAATGTGCATTTCAAATTTGCAATCATCAAACAATGTATATCAGATAAATCTTAGAAGAATCAGTAGCTAGTTCATACAAATTCTTTAAAAATTAATGATGTTTCATGGCAATAGGTATGATAAAATAATTTTAAATTATATTTTTCTCTGTTCTATGAATATTTATTATATTTGATTTTTTTTTATTTATTATTAAAATGAAATAGATGATTAATGCAATTCCATAAATTCAATAACTGCAATTTATAATATTCATAATGAGTGACTATAGAATTTTAATTTATAAATCTCTTATATTAAAATATATTTTAAATTATAAGATATCTGAAACAAAACTTTAATTTTCTATATTTAAAATATGTAATTATTTTTTATATATATATTAGAATAAAAGTAATTAATTGGTGATTATTCATAATTACCGGTTATTATGCATAATCACCAATCGTCTTGGCGAGTTTGATAAATTTCACTAAATTTCTCACTTTTACTGCAATTTTACATAATTTCTAAATGAAGTTGGTAAATTTGATAAATATGCCAGAATTTTTACTTTTAATGCAATTATGTATAATTTCCAAATGAATTTGGCAAGTTTGATAAATCTGGCTGAATATATTACTTTTAAAGCAGTTTTTGCATAATTTCTAAAATGTAGTTCATAAATTTGATAAATATCATGAAATCTCCCACTTTTTGTTATCAATGGTTGCCTCAAGAACAATCATTGAATCAGTGATTGACACAGAAAGTCCATCTCTTCATAGAGGATCAGGTGCCTTAGGGCTCTATAACTGGCAGCTTTGTCTATTTCTTATGCTCTTAATAATATCTCCAGATTGCTTTTGTTCCTTTATACCCATAATTTGTTATTTTAATAAAATAACTTATGGATTTAAACAAATTTAAATAAAATGAATCAAAATACATTTTTTGTTTTATTAATATTAGAATGATTTAATGCAGGGTTTTCCAAACTGGTGTGTGCCCCACTAGGGAACACTAGTCTATGGCAAGGAGCGCATGAAAGAATTAACAAAAATATCATTTTTGAGATAAACAAACAAAAAAATTTAAAATTGTTAATGGAAAAAAAAAAAAAAAGAATCAGCAAAAGGGTTGTAAATGCATATATCCGTAAACCCAAAAACTTTATGCTGTAGCTGTTTTAGACAAAATATCGATCTCATTTAGTGATTGAAAAAGAATTGCGAGTAGCAATATCTTCGATAACACCCTGATTTGAGAGAATTTGTGCAGAAAAACAAGCCTATCCATTGCATTAAATATGTATTCTGTCTTTCGTTTTGTTTTATAAGATTTGTTTAATTGTATTAAAAAATATTACACTATTGTATATACTTTTTATGTATAAGAACTTAATATACCATATTTTGTATAAATAATTTTGTATATTAAATTGTAAGTAGAAAGAATTTATAAAATTAGACTTCTATGAAAATGAGGGGCATACCAACTTTTTATGAAAAAAGGGGGGCACAGACACAGAAAGTTTGGAAACCACTGAATTAATGAATATAAGGAAACTAAGAAAAATCAGTTTCAGTTTAATATTAGAATTATGTGTACAATATATCAAAAAATTTATTGGGAAAAAATATAAAAATCTAATTATTCTTACTGCTTATTTAAACATATCAAACTATCATGACATTTTGAGTTACATAATTTTTCATTTTTTTTTTTGTATTTGCATTTGATTGAATTACTCTCTCCTTTATATGAGCAGCTTTGGTATCCGACTTCCTGAAATTGATATTTTTCTTGTGCACTCCCTAAGAGATAAGTACATTCTCTGCTGTAAGAAATTGTTTGTCACATAGCACAAATTGATTTCTGGTATACATTTCTGAAAGATGTCTCTCCTTTGTTCCCAAGTGATAGTACTCACCATTTTCAGTAGCTAATATTACTGCCTTTATATTCTGCAGATTGCCTATTGTCCTGTCCACATCTGGTATTCTTAGTTTCACTGTATTTCCTACTTTGGCTACTGCAATCTTATTTATCAAATTTACATTCCTACACTGGCAAGTATGCATAATGTCTGATAAATTTGATTAATTAAGTATGATTTATCATATTTACAACTACAAAATGGCGAGCATGCTTCTGATTATGCATAATCACCAGACTAATCACTTTTACCGTAATATATATATAATCATTATATGTAGAGTTGCTGAAGCTCAAATAATTTTAAAACACGAGTTTACAAGTTAATACTAAGGAAAACTTCGAGGAAACTTGAATTATCTGAGCTTATTTTGATTATTATAAAAATTATTTTTATTAATTTATATTTTGAAATTCATTAACCACCAGTCAGTGTAACTATGGTCATAATGAAGAGATTGTATTTTACTCTTGTTTTCTGATGCAGGAATTGTCTGGACCAAACTATGATAAATACAGTATTCATAAAAGTAAATTCTGTATAAAAAAGCACTTGTAAAAACCAAACAAGACTGGCAATTAATTAAGATTTTTAAAAACATTATATAAAAACAGAACCAAACAAGAAAGAATAGCAACAGTTATTTCTAAAGATGTAACTATATATATTTAATGCATAAAAAGAACATAGAAGGCTAAAAATAAGTTGTTAGCATTTTAAATAACAAATCTTATCTGATTAAAAAAAAGGCCAGATCCTTGATTTATGTACAAAATTCTTCAACTTTGCATTCTTAAACTCTGAAAAATTAACACTTAAAATAAGTTTACTTTGTAAATACTTTTAATAAACTAAAAGGAGAAACATTTTCAGTCTTTCAACCTTTTTCAACTACTATAAAATTATTTTTATACATAAAATAAAGTAGATTTTCTTCATAAACATTTTTAAGTGCTAAGCAATAAGATTTAAATAATTCAAACACTGTAATTGTTTGGCAGTGGAATAAAGGTATACAATCAAAATTTGTTTCATAATAAATACAGAGCTGTGGAAATTATAAATCAGTTGAACATTTCCCATCAAGAGAGATAAAATAATAGAATTCAACTGTGTCTTATATAGGATCTGATATGGAAGATTTAATTTCTCCTTGATTTGCAGTAATAGATAATTGATCTCTTGAAATTGTGGAACTTGTTACAGATCTTTCATCCTATAATTATTGTCACTGTTAACAGCTTCTTAATAAATAGCTTCAAATCTATGTAGAAAATGGAAAAAAGGATGGGTAATAAATATTATGCAATTTTTTTCAGCATATGCTTATTGGGAAATAATTCTCTGTTGCTCAGCAGTTATTGTTCATACATGTAAAATGATTTTTAAGTGACCAAATAAAAAAATTTAAAAATTGAACTCTAAGTAATTTGTAAAAAAGCTCAAGCTTCAGTCATCTATTTACTTGTGAGAAAACTTGAGCTTTTGGGATTGACCTGACTCAAGCCAGCAACTCTAATTATATCTAATAGTAGCTATTATACATATTATTTTCTATAATGTAATAAAATTCTAAAAAAAATAATAATAAATACTAATAATATTTTTATTGTTCAAAAAAATCTAGCATGCCTACAGTTGATGAAAATAAAACAAATTATATATCTGATACCAATAAAAATTATACTGGTATGTAAAAGTAAATGTATTTATTGAATATTTATTACTAATTGCATCTTTTTCATATTCAACTTTGTTTATTTCAGAAAGAAAATATGCAAATGAAAGTGAGGTATGATAAAGTTTTACTATAAAATTTGAAAGTAGTAGTTTTTTAACTAAAAAATTTTAATCTGAAATTTAGATATTTAAATAATCACTTCATAAATTTATTTAATTTGTGTATATTATAAAAATGTTTTACATAATTTAAAGATAATATAGCTAATCTCATAATAGCTATCTCATAAAAATTATTTTTATACAGTACATTTATATATTTATCAATATATAATATTGTTTATAACATAATACACTAAAACTTTTTATAATGCTAATAAACACCATATATTAATTAGTAAGCTCTTCAATAATTAAATATTTTTTAAACAAAAACATTTTCAACACATTTAATACTCTGCTCAACTTCCAATACATAATAAAATCCTATCACATAAGAACAAAGTGAACAAATTTAAAAGTATTTTTAATGCTATCTACCTATTTTTATGTACAGTTTGTTAATCAAATGTGTATTCTACATGAATGAAATTATAAAAACTAACAATAATTAATATTACTAAGATTACAACGAAACTAGCACTTTTTGCAGTAAAGAAATACTTTATTAACACAAAATTTGCGAACGTTTTCAGTTCTTAACCATCATCAGGCACATTCTAATCTTAACGGAATCGAATCAGTGATTCGATTCCGTTAAGATTAGAATGTGCCTGATGATGGTTAAGAACTGAAAACGTTTGTAAATTTTGTGTTAATAAAGTATTTCTTTATTGCAAAAAGTGCTAGTTTGGTTGTAATTAAGTATTTAAATTTAAGTAGTTAATCCTAAAGCTTTTAATATTACTAAGAGATTTTAAAGAAGACTACAGTATACACTTGATTAACTGTGGTAGTTGGGAAATAAATTATCCCAGATAATCTGCAAAATACTCAAAAAAATCAGAATTATGGATGAAATGCATATAATATTAGAAAATAAGTATCAATAAATTGCATATATATATATATATCTAAATGTTCTATAATCTATTTGGAAAGGAAAGAAGAAATTGGTTTATTTCTAGCAAAAAATTATTGCAATATTTGTAATCTTAATTTGATTTTAATTTTTGTTACCAATTATTTAAGAAATAATGAAATTAATCTGGGGTGTTTAAAAATCTTTCAGATATCACATCTAAGATAAAGCATTGATAATTAATCATCACTTATTGGTTAATCTGCAAATCAGATAATCAGGGGTTACTGTTCTTCAAAGAGTACTGACAATGACAGCTGCTGTCTTTCAAGTACTACTTTATTAAATAAAAACAGTTAAAAAAAGAAATTATTAAAAAGTTATATAGATACAAAGATTAACACTAATTATGCAGACCTACAAAAGTAAAAACTGTTTTAAAAATATATATTTATTTTATAGGAATTTAGGGTTCTAAATGCAAAAACGACCTTAGATTTGTTTCATCATATGCAGTTTATGTGCAACTTGTTTTGACATTTTTAACTGAATGAAATTAGTCACATATTACAACATAAATAATTCCCACATGAAATCTAATTTGTTGTCATTTCTAAATATATTTACTTACAAAAACTATAAAACTTGTTATTTATATCATAGCTTAGTTAAGGTTTTAGTTATTAATTTTCAACTGCAATTTAACGCTGTTATTTAAAAGATATATTAGTCAAAAGTCTTAGTAGTTACTTTTTCTTTTGCCAGTAAAGCACTTCTGTTGCATTTCTTTCTGTTGCACTTCTGTTGCTTCCAGATTTTCACCATGCAACAGCATCCAGAAATAATCTCCCAACATATTAGCATTTCACTAGCTTTCATATCTGTTTTCCATCTTCTTAATGACTTGATGTCAATGGAAAATCAATGACTTGATTATGAAAATGTTTTCCTTTTTTCTTACTTATTGTACCTATATTTTCTGGGGAAAAGTCCAAGTGTGAATTCAAAAAATGAATTTTAATACTTATTGAGCATCCTAGAGTTTTGAATTTTTTTCCATTATGTTTTCAACAATGAGTGCATATTCAGGATACTTATTATTCCCAAGGAACTTAGTAACCATACTTTTGAAAGAATTCCAATCCTCTTTTTCTTCTTTAATTTTTATAAACAAGAAGTTTTCATCTGGCAGCAATATTCTAATGTCTGGACTGACAAAAATATCTTCTTTTAATTTTGTTTCCGATAGACTAGAGTACTTCTTGCAGAGATACTTAAAACATTCTTTACTTTTTTTGTAATGCCTTTAACAAACTGTTTCATGAGGCTCAGTTTTATATGAAGAGGTGATAGAAATATTTTGTTTGTGCAAGCAAAATTTTATTGCAAAATATTCTTGCTTATAGGTGTAAGAGCTTCTTTATGGCTCCCAATGTTGACTCTGTTCTGCTATCTCATTCACAAAAGAAACATGGGAAATTAGTTTATCCTTCCTTTACCTCAGAATCAGGCACATTCCCATAAAATCTCAACAAATCATCCAAGTCCCCTTGATCATTATATTTTATCTTTGTGAGAACTAATTCTTAATTTTCACTACTTTTTTTTGAGATGCATTGAGTGACCCCTAAGTACAGAGACATATTTATTCCCATTGTGCAAAAGAGCAGCTTTTAGAAGAGCCGACAAAAATTTCCATTCATCCATTTTCTATGTTTTGCCAAATATTGTGGCAATATTAGTGATTTAGTTTACTGTAATGATATTAATAGCTTGATACAAAAATTAAGCTATTAATATCATTACAGTAAACTAAATTACACATCTGTTAAAAGTAAGGAATAAACTCCTTTTCTCTCTTCTATACAAATATATTGATATTCCAGCTGCTAATAAATTTTTTTTATCTGGATCTTAAGCATTCAGCAGAATCCTTGGATAATCCTAAATCTCTCAATAAATTATTTTGTTCAGATTGAATGAACAACTGGGTAAGTTGACTTCCTATGTCATACTGAAATTCGTCATCATCAGTTTCTGAACCAGAATTACTAGGCAAAACTTTCAATGTTTCTGGTAGAAACAAAATTTGAATTTCTGGGATGTGAGGAATATATTGTAAAGCTGATAGAATATGACTTAATCTTAAGAAAATAATCGCAACAGAACAGTATCTAAAGTAATCATTTAATTCCAATTAATTCTAGGAACATTTTCAGTTACATAGATTAACCATCCTTAGCTACACATTAAATTACAGGAAAAAAAAGGATGCTAAAAGGATCAGTTTACTCAGGATACATAAATTAAAAAAAAAAAAAAAATAGAGCATGTGCTCCTATGGTAAAAACAAAAAAGTTATTAAAATGTTAAATATGCTGAAACTAATGTAAAAAGTCATATTAGAAATATATACACATTAAAATAAAAATAAGAATAAAAATCATTTAGAATGTTAACATCAAAGAAATAAGATGTTACAATAAGACTTATTGTCTTATTGTAACATCTTATTTCTTATTGCACAGAATCACAAAAAAATTTTTTATAAATAAGCCTTGAAATGTCTGCTGTCAGAAAATATTTAATGACAATAGGGTTTAGAATAAAGTTTGCTGTTTAAAAATACAACTAACAGCACTCATGGAAAAAACAAAATTACTTTCCAAACAACTCAATATATTTCATTTCAGAATAAATTTAGTTACTGCATTTACTGATTGTATTTTGATATAAATCATATATGCAACACTTGTGGAAAGGTGGCCTACATTCTCCATCCAAACTCTGCATCTATCCAATAAGAAATATTAATGCATAGGCACTAAATACAATAACAAAACTTATAACATCAAGAAAAATGCAGTTGGCTGCAATGGAAGCATACTGTGCTTCCACTCTTAAGGATCTAGATTTAATTCCTAGGTCCCACACCTCCAGTATTTTCAGGGGAAATCAGGAACAGTTTGTTGAACCCCTCCTTTATTTGATGGTTGATTCCATCTGAGGTGTGGGTAGTGGTAAGCATAAAAATGTTCTGCCACTTAATGCCCATTGAATGAAAAGCAATGTTAAATCACATAGGAAAAAGCCTGCAAAAAAAGATTAAAACCCACATAATATTTTTGCAAGGTTTTTCTGTTATCTTTCAGTGGTGTATACTGTCCTGTCAAAAACAAATGGCTCTTATGTTTTGCCTATGTTTCATGATAGAATGCAAAAGCATATGTGCAAAATAGCTTTCCCTTATTTGCTGGTAAATATTCCATTTTGTTTTGTTCAGTTCTTCCTTATGCAATCCTGGGTTATTTCCAGCCATTCACAGACTGTCCTAGTATTTTGCTTAGTGTTGCAATTAATGTATAATTGATTGCAAACCACAATTTATTACAGCCATCATGAGATTATAGACCTATTAAAATTGTAGGCTTTTATATCCTTTGTTATCTTAATAAAGAAACATCTATTACATCTATTAATACAGGTAGACCTCGAATAATGCGATATTCAATTAGTGCAACTTACAAAAATGATACTGTTTTTCGCTACACGACGCTCTTCCGATCTCAACTTATAAAATTGATACCGTTTTTCAGTTACGATATTCGATTAGTGCGACTTATAAAAATGATACCGTTTTTCACTTAGTGCGAGCAAATATTCGATTAATGCGAGTTGTAAGCATAGACCAGTTTTACTAACAAAGGTCCATTTATTCGATTAATGCGAGTTGTAAGCATAGACCAGTCTTACTAACAAAGCTGTCGATTAATGCGAGTTGTAAGCATAGACCAGTCTTACTAACAAAGGTTTGTCCCCTTTTATGATGTTAATTTTCGGCTTTTATGATGTCAATTAACAAATTACTGTTAATTTTCGGTTAGTAAATATGATGTCAATTAACAAATTATCCGTTAATTTTCGGTTAGTAAAACTGGACGAGGAGCAGTCCAAGAATGGGTTAATTAGTAAAACTGGACGAGGAGCAGTCCAAGAACGGTCACACGATTTTGAAATTATGATGTCAATTAACAAATTACCGTTAATATTCGGTTAGTAAAACCGGACAAGGAGCAGTCCAAGAACAGTCACTTGGCTTTGAAGGAGTGAAACACCAGAAAGATTCAAGAACAGTCACTTGGCTTTGAAGGGGTGAAACACCAGAAAGATGGCAGTCACTTGGCTTTGAAGAGGTGAAACACCAGAAAGATGGGCTTTTTTTTGTCACTTGGCTTTGAAGGGGTGAAACACCAGAAAGATGGGCTTTTTGCCATTAGTTATTTAACATTACTATTATTCAGCTTTGTTATTGTACAGAATTTTCTTTTAAAAGACACTAGGGCATTCTGCACATCACCTATCCAGATTCTGTGTGTTAAAACATTTGAGCCTCCACTTTCCATCAGGAGGAAACAACTCTCTACTATTACATCAAATTGAAGTCTCTTCCAAAGAATCCTGAATGTCAGTGTGTTTTCAGCAGGTTTTCTTCACTCTGCTGCTCAACCTTCATATGTTTCAAAATTCAGTGTGCTAAATCAGACTACTCAGTGACATTGATTTAGATACATCGTCCATCTCCCAGTCCAAACACACAGCTTTTGCACCTTGGAATGAATTCCTCATTTTGGTGGATTTTTGCCTTCACTGTTATCCGAAGGCCTCCACTCCAGATTGCATGTTTCAACAACTCTCTGCAGATTACTGTCATTCGAACACAGGCTTTTTCTCGATTTTCACGAATGGATCTAAATCCGATAGCCATGTGGGTTCTGCCGTCATCTGCGACGACGAAGTGTTGTCAGTGCAAATTTCCACAGTGGTATCTGTGTTCACTGCCGAGTTGCACACAATCCATCTTGCTTTTATCATACTATAATTAAAAATTATTCAGTTAAAAAATACTAAATTTTATATGCAATATATTCTTGTTATTATATAGATTATATGTATTTTATAGTCTTAATGGCCACCTTCAACTGATTAGGGCAGAGGTTCCCAAAGTTTTGCCTAGGTGGGCCAAATTGTAAATTCCAAAATATTTAGTGGGCCAAAAAAAGTGTTATGGAAAACAAATGTTCAAATCCATAAAAATTAGACCAAGGGAAACATTTATACTAATTTTATAACATAATCGTTCTTTATTTATGACCATTTCAAAAATAATTAAATAATTCAGATAAAAAAGAAAAATATAATAAATTCATCAATCTGAAGTGTATGACGTGTGCAGTTGTTGCTTTCTTTTAATAATATCATTGACCTTGGTTTTAAGTCGGTTGAAGGTACTGTATTCTTAACACCGCTTTTAAATGTTCATCAGTTAATTGTGATCTCAATTTGAACTTATTAATACTTGTAATTGAGAGTTTTTTCGCATATATGTGCTTCCAAATACTGTAATGAAAACATGTTTGGAAACACTTATACATTTATTTTTTTAACTGAACAATTTTTAATATATGAATAAAATTTATTTATAAAATGTAAATTATCTCTATGAATTCAAGATGGCGGATGATCTGACATCACGGGCCGCATTTTTAGGGTCTGAGGGCCGCACTTTGGGAACCCCTGGATTAAGACATGTGTGCTAAGCGTGTAATGTCGTCACCTGAGGAGTGTATGGCAAGGTTGTTATATGTGTGAGAATCCTCGTAAACATACAGGAATTTTGGATATATGTACAAGGTATGAGCATACATCTATCTTGTACCCGAAATTTATGATAATTTTCAGAATTCTTTAAGAATAAAATCAAAAATTTTTCTTCAACCAAATAATATTTTATCAGTTTGTATACTTAATTTTCCCCTTCGTTTTTAACAAATGAGAAATGTCAATAGTCCTAGTCCATTCAAGTAAACAGGACTGGTGGACATATTCCAGTTAAGCTGTATTTAGGGTAATAAATAGTAAGATAGGATAAAACTTTAACTTTTAACGTTAACCATTTCAAACAATTAACAGCTAATTGTGGAGTATATCTTTCACAGCTGGAATGACTTGCAGTGTTTTAAGTAAATGCAGTCCAGAAAAACTGCAAAATTTACAATCACAGTATTTTAAGTTTTCAATTTTTTAAATTTATCAATATAATATAAGTACATTTATCACATTATTGTAATAAGTAATTTTGTAATAAAATAATGTAAATGTAATATAAGTTTTCAATAATACTCAAATTATATTCATTATATAAGTACTGTATATAGTGAGCGTGTCTTAAACATATAAAAACATTATCAGAAAAATATTGAATTGCTGATGGCCCGATTAATGATTTCTTGGAAAATCAATCAAGTTTTATTATTTTAATTAAAATTAATAATTAGAACAATGAAAATAACGATAGCAGTAATATATCCGAAGCTGAAGAATTAGATTTAGCTGAAATCGGTATTGAAATTCCAATAATATTCAAGTTAATGAAAAATTAACATAATAAAACAAAATAAAATAAAATAAATTATTATTTGGTATATGAATGTTTCTAAATTCAATAAAAAGTTTATTTTATTATGTTTATCCCATTTCCTTCTCTAACCAACCCTTTCAGTATATTTTAATGGTAAATAAGAGAATGGTTTCGAAAATACACAAAAATACAAGAATTTTCAGAATTTCGTACGAGATTATTGAATGTTAGATATAACAATTGTGTGTGTCCCAACGTCCAGTACAGAACACAACGAAATAGTGTGTATATCAATGTTATTGAATTTCATAGAAATCTCAAAGTAACAAAAATAATCAGGTAAATGCACAACCACAGGTACTAATTTAAAATATTTTAATCATTCAAATATTATATATAAATTATTTGTTGTAGGTTTCATTTTAAAATCTTGATTTAAAAAATAAGTATTTTTATCTAAAATAAAAATGGAAGAAAAGAATAAAAATGAAAGAAAGCGTAAACTAGTGGAAGAAAAACGAAAATTTCAAGACAAATGGTGTATTTTATATTTTGTAATAGAACAAAACAATCAAGCTCTGTGTCTTATATGCCAACAAAACATATCGATTTTAAAAGATAATATAATATAAAATGGCACTACAACACATAATTAATTTATAATTATGTGTTAATTTTAATGATATTAGTGGAAATGAAAGACAAATAAAATTTGAATCACTACGAAAGTCCGTCAACAGTCAGAAGTTGGTGTTTCAAATTTAAGCAAAATGAATCTTCCGCTTTGGCCAGCTATGTTATTGCACATGAAATTGCCAAACACAGCAAACCATTTTTAGAAGGAGAATTTTTTAAAAACTGTATGTTAAAAGTTGTTGATATAGTTTGCCGATAAAAAGCCGTTATTCAGTGAAATTAGTAGCTTGAAATGACTATTACTCGCAGAATAGAAGATATTGATGAGGATATTTTGAAACAATTGCAAGAAAATTCGAAAGAATTTAATACTTTTTTTTATTGCCTTGGACGAGAGTATTGATATATGCGATACAGCCCAACTTTTAATACCGTATTACATCGAATATAGGCCGCACTTTTTATTTGAATTTTTAAGTCGTAAAGTATAGGTGCGGCTTAAATTCAAAGCAAATATTTTAACATCTTATTTCTCTCAATCTCCCATTCCCCCAACATTCAGGCTTTTGCTTGACGCTCTACGCATGAACATAGTATTACGATTGTTGATTACAATTTATTCGGTAGCTTATTATGTATATTAGTACCTATTTAAATAAATAAAAATGTTTCTTATTTTTCAATACCTATTATAAAATCATTTTTTTTTCTGATTTTTCAATTTTAAAATCCTACTGAGGCTTATATTTGATGTAATATGGTATTTATTCGTGGAAGTTACCGAAAATTTTATGATTTTTGAAGAGTTATTGTCTATGAAAAGTTTAAAAGACTTACAAGGGGATGTAGCAAAAATTAAAAAAGTAAAATCTTGCTTAATTTTCAGTTAAATTTTTTGATAATTTTATAATTAAACATGTTTTTATTGTCTTTCTAAAGATGTAAAAAATTTTTCCGAATTTTATTTTTTTGATAACTTTTCGTTCATTATATGAGATCAGAAAAATCACAATTTTCTATATGAAATATTAGCTGTCCAACGAAATGTTTGACATTTTTTGATAGTGGCAAGTCTCATGATTAAAATAAGGTATGAATGAAGAAAATTAGATACAGGTAGGCCTCGATTAGCGCGAATAATTGGTTCCACGAATTTCTCGCGCTAATCGAATTCGCACTAATCGAAGTATTAACTCTATGGAAAATATGGTAATTGGTTCTTGCTTTGAGATTCCGGCCATTAGCTAAGTTTCACGATGAATAACCACAATAAACTTAACACTAACTGTTTAAGAAATATTTATTTTCATATTTTACATCATTGTTCATCATCTAAATTAATAACTTACCAGGAATTGCATCTCATATCATCATCAAATTAACCGCCAAATCAAAACTAAAATAGCGAATCGAAAGTGGAAGTTGAACTCTGCCTGGCCGCCAATTCTGAGAAAAATTGATTCGGATCACGAACAGGGTCAAAGAACAGATTGTGTTCGTGAACCGAGGTACCACTGTAGTTAATACTTCAAATAGTGTGAGAAATTCGTGGAACCCATTATTCACACTAATCGAGGCCTACCTGTAGTAACACTATACATGGTGCTACTATTTGTAGATGTTATTCATTATATTTAAGAATGAAGAAAGGTGCACATGCTTAAAATGATTTTATGAGTACAATATTACATTCAATTATAAACAACTAACGTACAGGGGATAAACCATTTTGCAAATTAATAATGAACAAGCCAAACTTCCCCTGGCGGATAAAGTTTTAAGTTATATTTTAGAATAATAATTATTTTTGAATTACAGCTACGGTGCCACCATCTATTGAATTAATGATTAAATTCAATAGATGGTGGCACCGTAGCTGTAATTCAAAAATAATTATTATTCTAAAATATAACTTAAAACTTTATCCGCCAGGGGAAGTTTGGCTTGTTCATTATTAATTTGCAATATTACATTACTGCCATATGAACGAAAATAGTAATTAACTCAACAGATGGTAGCACCATAGCTTTGATTCAAATAATCATTGAAAATTTAATATAGACTTTGTCTGCCAGGGGAAGTTTGGCTGAGTTGATTTACGTAAATCCCAGACATTTCTAAAGTTTTTAGATATTGCATCTAAGATATATCATTGATATTTAATATTGTATTTTATATATTTTGAAAGTTTATAACCAATTAAGATAAAATTATTTGATTTTTTTTAGAGATTGAGTTTGCTCTGCTGTCATGTCAGTTAGGGCAGCTTCACACTGCATCTAACTCGAGAGTCTGACCTGACTTGTGTTTCTGTAGCAAGTGATCTGACTATGCGCCAGAATTGGACTGATTTGAAAAATTGAATATTTCAAATTTCAGGCTGAACAGTCTGATAGCAGCAACCAATAAAAAACTTTCATATTAAAAGACATTGCTGCTACATAATTATTAAGCTTAATGCTTTCCATTAACTTCAGCAGCAGTAAAATATATTTTTGCTGACAAGTTTTTAATAAATTTACTGTTTATCAAATAACTTCCTGGATGGGACATTTTGATAACTCTTCATGTTTTTATACATAAATCTAATTGATATAACAGACATTAATAAATTTCAACAACATATATGATTATAATCAAAACTACATTTCTTTGACATCAATAATGTAGATTTTGAAACTATCTCAAATAATGTATCGTCATCCAGTATTTTGACCATTTTGTTTTAAAGCTAAACAATAACTACATAACAGTTATCCTAATTAGTTGGGTTTAGATTACTTAAAAGACGATTTGATTGACTATGAGTAGTCGGCTGCTGCCGTATGTGAATGCTATGGCTGACAGTCGGACATGTCGATCACAATTATAAGTCAGATCCGATTCTCGAGTCGGATGCAGTGTGAAGCTGCCCTTAGTCGAGCAGTAGCAGGGATTTTTGTGCTCTGATAATTTTGTCTGGATCAGTGCACAAAAGATAACAGCAAATCCCTGCTAGCAAAATAATCAGTGTTCAACCTGCATTATATTTATTAATTGCCCATTACCATTATTTATTATAGCATTAAAAATAAAATGAATGCACACTAAATGATGGCATATGATTTTGGGTTTCATCTTTTATTGCATATGGCTGGTTCACAACTGAAGATGTCATCAACTTACTGCTATTCATATTTACAATGGTGACATAATGATAAATTCTGTAATTGTTCAATGGAATTCTTATGTATAAGAGAACATGTATAGTGGTCTGATACTAAACAATAGTATCACTTCTTTTGTGTCTAGTTCTTGTAATTTTGTGTTTGTTAAGATTATTATGTTAATCTAAAGTATAATAATAAATATTGATAATGGATAATCCATAAATTTAGAATATTTTTAGCTTCTGATTACTTCAACTTATAAACTCAGGATTCAAACTGAATCTTGCTGTGTAATTCAAGGAATACCTGTATTTATTTGAAAGTATTTATTATAATAAATAATAAAATAAATCTTATTATATAACAACATACTACATCGTGATAATTACCAAACATAAAGCCAAAGAAACCATGAACTAGGTGGTATACTACAGTATGTGATACTTGTTGATATATTGGATTACTACATATAAACTTGTATGCATGTGAATTTTATTGATCAGCCACAGATTTTATTAATTGTATTATGTAAGTTGAAGATTATCTCTGTAGATTATAAATAATATTTAAGCTCACTAAACATACATACAGTACATATATACATACAGTACATACATACATATTGTCTACATTGGAAGAAATGAAATTATCCAATGTATTTCAACTGAAAATAAATAAAAATGCAATGAAATATGATATTTCTAAGAATCTATAAAATTGAATTTGTTTAATAATGCTGTACAATTAAAAACAAATCAAATTTCTATTTCTGAATATATTATTATTATTATATTTAATTTTCATACATTTGATTTAATAAAAGATCATATATAATTATATAAAGGATTATAAATTATCTATAAATATTAAATTTATAAAATATTAATATTAATTCGAAAATATCAAAAGTATTACATTCTTATGAATTTAAAACAATAAAATAAAAATAAAAAGTTGTCTTTGATAACTTTTATTTTATTGTTTTAAATTCATAAGAATAAGAAGTTGTTAAAGAGCTGGCAATAATTTAATGGCATAGTCACCATTATATTATTGCCAATGCTTTGACAACTCTCTTACTCATGTAGTTACAACCATATAATACTGCATTTTGCCTAAATTAATAACAACATATATTAATTTGTAAATAATAAATTAAAACTTTTCTAATAAATGCTCAAAATCAGTTTTCAGATTTGTATAATATTTACATATGCAAATTTGGCCTAATAACTTTCATAATTTTTTCTTTTGATTCTTAACCTTTACTGCTCCTTCACTTAAAAAAAAACATTCTTTTACCCTCCAAGAAATATGAAATTTGATATTTTGCCATAACTTTTTTGCATTTTAATTATTTAATGTTTGATATTTTGCTATAACTTTTTTACTTTTTAATTTTTTGGCACAAAAATTGGATTTTGTTGTCCATATACTGTGTCCTGATATCATTTTTTTATTTTGGATTAAGGACCAAAAGGAAAAAAAAAAAAAACGAAAGACATTAGGCCTAATTAGTATATGTAAACAATATATAATTTTTCAAATTATTCATGATTTCGACATCTGATAAAAAAATTTTTTATATATTCACATTCTTGATGATATTCCATAACTAATGATACCAAATACTTCATAATTCTATAAAACTTTTCCAACTAACCAAGACAATTTATACTGTAATTTGATACTGTTGACTGTAATCCAATACCTCATGTAAACAAACAATTGTATTATCACTCTCGCGGATGAAATACGGTATTCTACTACACAAATGTTTAAAATAATTGTTTATTAGCCATTTTTCTTCCTATTTTCTTGAAATAATGTGTGATAAATACTTTTTATTTTATAAGAAGTATTAATATGTATGAGAATGTTGACTTGTTGAAAATTTATTTATTTTAATAAATATTGCTATAATTTTTATACGTAGCTATCATCCTGCCATCTGTATGCCAGATTTTGCATTGATTTTTGATAAATTATCGTTTTTTTATGTTTTTTATTCAAGATTTGTCTCAGTGCCTTATAAATATCTATGTTTTTTACTCAAGATTTGTCTCAGTGCCTTTTAAAAATGGCATATGTTAAATTATTTCTCTGTATTTTGTCATTCTAAGTCATTAATTTTTCAAAAAAATAGTTAAAATAAAATAATAACGGTATTTTCAAACAAAGAGGATAGGTTGTCAGGCTCTCCCCTTAGTCAACATAATGTAACTAGCCCATAGCCTGAGGTCATGTAGTTGACCTTGGATGGATGCTGTTTGACAATAATTATTCACTCCTGGTCTACAAATTACTTGTTTCGACTGCAGATAACACAAAAATTACTTTATTATTTAAATTTTTGTGTTATATTTAAAATATAACTAATGTAAACAAACAATCAGCTGATTTAGAAAACCGTTGGTTATTTCCTGCCATAATCTAGGACGCTGACTGCTGCGTCGATCATCAAGAGTGGTATTGGTTGCTTTGCTTCTCTGATTAATAAGAAATTTATATATTTTTAAATAAAACTAATTTATCAAATTTTGTGTTATAAACTTAAATAAAATTAATTTATCGAATTTTGTGTGAAAAAGTGGTAAAATCATATTATTTACAACTATCAAATTTTGTGTGTGAAAAAGTGCTAAAATCATATTATTTACAAGGGGTTTTATTGGATCAAGATATCTGTAAAAAAAAGTAAAGGTAAACTAAGAAGGAACCAAGATATCTGTAAAAAAGAAGTATGGATAAACTAAGAAGGAAATGCGGAACATGATATAGCAAGTCAGAAAAATTCGGACAAACTGTTCTTGAATTTTTTGGGGTGCAAAGATCACAAATGTGTTAATTGATTCGGATTGGGTTCAAATTAAAGGGTTAATTTAAAATTTATTAAAATATCAACGTAAAATCAAATTTTTGAGAAATACGACAGAAATATGAAAAATACAATAGAATTTGAGATTTTAATCATTTTTTCTCGATTTAGGCAAAAATAACGAAGTTATTGGGTTTTAAATTTTGACTGGTCTGACCAGTTATTGGAGAGCAGGAGGGGTGGAGGCATGACTGGTCTCACCAGGCGGTGGAACGGGAAAGGTTAATCTAAAATTAAAACACAATATCAAAGTACAGTATATTGCTGACAAAATCCAATTTTTTCATGCCAAAAAATTAAATAAAAAAATTTCGGGAGAAAAATCAAAAGTATACAATTATTAGTAAAAGGAGGCGTAGAGCCAAACAGGAAGTAAAGGAGGAAAAACAGAAAAGGGATAAGAGTTAAAGAACTATAAACAACTGAGTTCCGCTGCTTCTACTGACAAAAGAAATCACAACAAGCACTTGAGGCAGGATAAAAAACTAATTTATTATTAGATATATATAATTTATAATTTAAGAATTTATATAACTAAATAATGTTTATGTATTTATTTTACAAGTACTTTATAATAAATCAACTTTTCTCTCCCATCAATAAGCTTATTGATATAGTAATATATTTAAAAAATTAGCATAAAATAAATGTTCATAACATTTTTTTTTTATTAAAATCAAGAAAACACCCATGTACCACAATGTATTCCATGGGAAAAATGTTCATAACATTAATGTTTTATAATGTAACAATTAATGTTCATAACATTAATTAAAAAAATCAAAGATTAAAAAAACTTACAAAAATCATTAATCGTACAAGTTGTGTATAGGTTCTTTCTCCACCTTTGCGAGTGATTATATCCCACTTTTCTGGAGTACAAACAATAACTTGTGTAGCATTTATTTGTTCTCTGGTCAACTGATGATCTCCAGTTAATTCAGAGACTACTATATTATAAGATGACAACCTCTAAAATAATCAAAGACCAAATTAAATATTTAATATTAAGCTTATATAACAATTTCTACAAGCTTATTAATTTACCTTGCTAAAATTTCCAACCATCTCTTGGACTAATGAACGCATAGGTGCAATATATATTATTTTAAATTCGTCTGCATTAATTGTACCATCTGAATTTATGTGTTTTCCTATCTCACGCATCATGCATAACAAAGCAACATTCGTTTTGCCTGCACCCTTAAAAGAAATTATAGATATTTAATTACAAAATAAATAAATAATAATCTTTAAAATATAAAATATAACTATTTAAATGCTTGTAATTACAGTTGGAGCACAAAGAAGAAGATTTTCATCTGTTTCTAAGGCAGCTTTACTTAATCTGCTCTGAATTCTATTAAGACTTTTATAACCATCAAACACTTTTTGCACATACTTGGGTAAACGATCAATAGGAACTAAAGACTAAAATATGCAATTAATACTATTACGGTAATAAGACCTAAATAAAAAACAACAAAGAAAAATTATTTCCAAATAGAATAAACAGGAAAACGATACACTGCCTATACTTATAGAAAAATGGTTATCCTTTACTGTTAATTTTTAAAAAAATTATGCATTCTATTTTATGTTCTAAGAATTGTGTTTACTAGATGTTCTATTTGTTTATGTAGCTGAAGAGGATTTTTAATATAAAAGTCGAAAGCGCTACTGCTATCTAGATGTTCTATTTGTTTATGTAGCTGAAGAGGATTTTTAATATAAAAGTCGAAAGCGCCACTGCTATTTAAAAAGTTAATTTTTTATATGTTTTTCTCGACCTGCCCGAGTGCTAAAGTGTTAATTTTTCGAAAGATTATTTTGACGATATTTTAATATTAACTGATTTACAGTTAAGGATAATAATAATAATAATGAAAACATAGGTAAAAGATAAATATGTAAACAAGATTAAAAAACAAAATACGAAACTCGCAATGCGAATTGAATATCACGAGGAGTTACTTTTCATTGGGGTTGGTTTTTCGTCTGTTGATTTTGTGTTTGTCTGTAGCCAACAATAATTCAGTTTTTAGTTTATCTTCTAACTTAAAATGCAGAATGAACTAATGTATATCAAAAGAATATTCGAACTTTTTCAAAATCATAATCTGATTGATTGCCTTAGAGGTACTGCATCTAAATTCGAGCTTTAAACGATAATAATGTGCATTTATTATATTAAAATAAAATAAATTAGAATCATTAAAAGCTTGGTGTATTATTTGCAATTTTGTAGTCTATTCATTATCTACAGGGGGAGAGAAATGTGCTGGGGTCGAAACGTTCTCAAGACGAAATGTAGGGGGCGAATTTTCCAGACCCCGATTTCTACATCATGGATTTGTAAAACCCGTCGGAAAAATTGTCATGGAAATGAGATAAACATTGTTTGGTTTTTATTACAATCATGGAAAGAAGTATGCATTTTCAAATAAAACATCTTTACATACATAATCCATATTATATAGCCCATATAACATGAACTCATATAAAGTGAAACATATCTCAAGTGTTATACAGGGGCCAACTGTATAGTATTTAATATGGAAATACTATGCAAATTTTGATGTCATAGCCTCTTTTTCCACTTTTTATTGGCAAACTAATATTTATCTCTATAAAAGGATTATAAATTATCTATAAATATTAAATTTATAAAATATT
>AYEL01075361.1:0-18725 GCA_000484575.1 Olivierus martensii | reverse complement strand
TTTAATTTATTCACTCGAAAAAACAAGGTACGCCAGCGAGATTCGAACATTCAGCTCCGAATAGAAGAAATAAATGCAGTTTTTTTAGGCATATAAGCAGTACGGTCCGGCTTTATGACATTTGACCTCGATATTTTTAATAACGAAGGCATAATGACTTAAACTCTTTTACAGGAGTCACTTTTCGATGGCCCCCAACCTGTAGATTAAAGCCTATCGAAATCGGTGGGACGGAGTTGTCCTCTGACATTTCAAGAGTTCAAATCTCGTTTCTTTAACAAAGAATAACTCTAAAACGAAGCAACTTATCATAATGCGGTAAAAAGCATTTTATTACAAATTTGTTCTTAATTCTGCTCGTGCCAATTAAGGTGCATAAATAAACTTCAAAACTTTTTTAACTTGCAGGTATGCTCTTACCTCGTTTCGGGTTAAGTGCGAATAGCTGACATTTTGTACAATTTTGTCGCAAATTTAAATTTTTCAAAAATGATTTAAACGGTAATAGGTGCGCAATCCGATTGTTAATGACCCTGCCAAATATTTATACGATCGGTTAAAATCCTTTTTTTTCTCAAATTTCAAGAGTTCAATCCTTTTTCCTTTAACAAAGAATAACTCTAAAACGAAACAACCTATCTTAATGTGGTAAAAGGCATTTTATAGTAGATTTGTTCCTGATTCTGCTCGTGCCAATTAGGGTGCGTAAAAAAGCATCAAAACTTTTTTAACTTGCACGTACACTCTTACCCCGTTTCGGGTTAAGTGCGAATAGCTGACATTTTGTACGATTTTGTCGCAAATATAAAATTTTCAAAAATGATTTAAACGTTTTTAGCTGTGGAATGCCATTGTTAACGACCCTGCCAAATATCTATACGATAGGTTGAAATACCTTCGTTTAAAGTCCAACTTAACAAGAGATTATTGATAAAAACCGTGAATTACAGTATACGATAGGTTGAAATACCTTCGTTTAAAGTCCAACTTAACAAGAGATTATTGATAAAAGTCGTGAATTACAGCAACGTCAAAAAATCCTTAAAACAGTTCCTGGAACAGGAACTGTTTTAAGGATTTTTTGACGTTGTAAAAACCTTGTTTGTAAAAACCTTGTGCACTTACCCCACTCCACCTTAATCGTTATTTTTTAAGATTTTGTTTGAACTGTATATTGTTTTTTCCGCATTCACTAGGGAAGGTTTTATTCTTGTGAAATAATAACTTGAAACCAAAACTTTTTCGGCCATTATCGAATGTTATGGCATTTTTAAAGAAATTTTTTGTTAAATTTACGCTAAAAATATACGATCGTCTTTCTGTTAAAATTTTACCTTTAGCAGTTCTCCTTCAGTTGAAAACACATCACGGTTTCTCTCCCATGATGAATTCTCAACTGGCATTACATCCTCGTATCGTTCAGGCAGATTCTGAGGCGTTAATTCTGATTTAAGTTCTTGTATATAGTATCTCTCCTGTGTTTCTTTCCTAAAAATGACATCAGATTAGCATCCTAACCACGCTTCGTAACCGGACAAAAGCCGTTGTGAAAAGGTTAAAGAATATTTACGGCTTGCAATCCGGTTGCGAAACGTGGTTACGACCTCAATCTGACGTCATTTGGACGAAAACAACGTACACAAGAATTATACACTACTCAAAACAAAATATATATACTCTATGTTTACATATATTTTACGTATGAAAAAAATGCGAAATGCATAATAAACTGGACTCTAACTCACTTCTGTGAAGTTTTCGAAAAAAGTTAAAAGTGATGAATTAGGCAACAAACTTGTCACATGTGCACTCAAAGACCGTTAAACAATCGAAAAAACAAATTCAGTACAGTGGATAACAGAAAAAAGAAAGTTGAAAATTTTTTTCGCATCGTCGTAGGCCTACTTACTTAATAATAATAAAAAAAAATCGTCCAAGATAAGAAAGAGAGGGGGATTCAGTACAGTGGATAACAGAAAAAAGAAAGTTGAAAATTTTTTTCGCATCGTCGTAGGCTTACTTACTTAATAATAATAATAATAATAAAAAATCGTCCAAGATAAGAAAGAGAGGGGAAAATAAGATATCAACGTGCAGCAACCTACTCTCTTTCCAAAATCTTTCCAATTAACCGAGTTTTGAACTTTGAAATTCCCTACTCATGTACAGTCACAGTTTATCAGATCTCGATATCGTAAAAACCGGCTCTTCTAACTTGGAATCATCGCAATCACTTCCCTACCACAGAGATTAACTGTTAGTATAAAACGCCTACTAAACCTGTTCTTTCCTTATTTATATCCTAGAATACCGTAGACTCAATTTTAATAAAAAATAATGGCTATTAAAAATAAAAAAAAAACGAAGTTTGTAACAACAAGGTTAACTCTTTCGAAGCTATCTTATTCATATCGAAACATTAAAATAGTTTTAAAACTTTAAACTGGATTTATTAGATTATTAAACTTCTTTCAGAAATTTATGTATTCAGTAGGTATTAACAAATTAGTTCCACAGTTGGTAAACTGTAATAAATAAATGCAAAATTATGCTGCATTGTAGCCTAGAGCATTCATATTTTTCTTCCAGTTAACGATCGGCAGTCGAGTTGCCTTTTAACACACTCGAATGAGATATAATGAACTTGGAATCAGTTACATCGAAAGATGAATTTACTGTATTATCCGAAAAAATAATATTAATTCACTTATTTTCGAGTAAATTAATAAATTTAGTTATCGAAAACTGCGTAAAATATTCGAAATTTTAATATTTCGTGTAAGATTCCTTGAAGAAAAGTCATTCACTTTTTAAACAATTAAACAAAGCGACTCAACTTGCTTTAAACAAACTCAACTAGGCTTTCATAATCCAATTAGGGTTTCGGGATTTAATCTTTCTTTTTCAATAGAGATTCTTCATCCCCAAATCCACGTCAAGGTCACCTTTTAATCTCATCGACTACGGTTAATCTAATAAGAGATTACGCCCGACATCCGGAGATGGTACATCTTTTTTAAAATACTTTATGAAGAGTTTTTAACGAGAAAAATTCTTAATTAACTTCTAACAGGTGATCCAACACCCAAGATGAGGTCGAGGGGCGAAGGGCGCTAAAGGAGACAGACACAAAGAATGCCGCGTGTCCAGAGAGAGAATGCCACTTTTCCTTTGGTCCAATACTAAATATAGAGCATTTTGAATAGGGTGAGCGTCTGCTGACAAATTCGGACACGTGCAGACCCCTTATGGTAACAATAGAGGTCCTGAACTGCTTCCGTACTCTTTGAGAAAGATGGACATGAATGGGATGAAGGGCAGCTGTTCTAACTCCCGGAACTTCACCCAAAATCGGTTTAGTTTTCTATAAATGAAAAAGGGGTCACATTCTACTTATCTTACAGCTTCCTAAACACAATTTTTATCTTTACTAACCTCTTTATTGGCCCTATTTCCGTTACCAGCTTGAAAGTGTATTTAAATGTCAAACAGAGAGAGATCGACAGATAAAAATTGATATTTGTAATCGATCTGATGAATTTAACTGCAGAAATGTTTCCGAAAATGAGAAGATAGCTAATATTTTTAATATTTTCTTCAATATAATATAGCATAAGTTATCCAGATGCCGTAGGAGACTGAAAGTATATAGCGTTACTGTAACATGGCTCTGAAAGCTTAGAGAATTCTGAATAAAATCTATGAAAAGTCATAAATTTTGTGATAAATACGCATTTATTCATAAAAAATAATGGCAAAATTAAATTTTAATCATACCTAGCCCTCGATTTGCACGGCACTCAATTTACACGGTTTTTAAATGAAAACAAAAAAATTTTTTTTTTTGAATTTATTTTGATTGTTTTTACATAAATAAATTTATAAATTATGCCATTTATGATTAAAAGAGTATCGTATTGTTATGTTTTGTGGGTTTACGAGTTCGTACAGATGAATAAAGAGTGAATACAGCTATATTTCGATTCTATTTATATTAATAAAGAGTGAATACAGCTATATTTCGTATAGTCCAATTTATTACACAGATTAATAAAGAGTGAATACAGTTATATTTCATATAGTCCCATTTATTTACACACAAAATAAACAATCTAGTTTCATATAACTAAATTCAATACAAAATCCGATAATTATCTCATACAACACTAGTTACTAAATTCAATACAAAATCCGATAATTATCTCATACAACACTTATCTGTATGTCTTTAAACAGAATAACTCAGTTCTTCTTAGTCCACTTTTGCTTTCACAATTTATCACTCAATAATTCACAGTTCTTAGTCCACTTTCGCTTTCACAATTTATCGCTCTCTTAATTATCTCATACAACACTAATCTGTGTCTTTTATTCAGAATAACTCGCATTCTTCCTAGTCCACAATATATGTCTTTAATTCAGAATAACTCACAGTTTTTCTTAGTCCACTATGTCTTTAATTCAGAATAACTCACAGTTCTTCTTAGTCCACTTTTCATGTCTTTAATTCAGACTAACTCACAGTTGTTCTTAGTCCACTTTCGCTCCTTTAATTCAGAATAACTCACAGTTCTTCTTAGTCCACTTTAGCTTTCACAATTTATCGCTCTCTATTAACTTTTATTGTCCAAGTCTCGCAGTTCAACTAAACTCAACTCAGGTATCAATTTTTACGAACCGCTCTTCCGATCTAATTTATTGCTCACTATTAACTTTTACTGTCAAAGCTCTTCTTAGTCCACTTTCGCTTTCACAATTTATCGCTCACTATGTACTGTCCAAATTTCGCAGTTCAACTAAACTCAACTCACGCTTGCAGCTCGCCTATTTATGCTTGAATGCTTTTATTGTTTTTATTTGTACTTTCGCTTTCACAATTTATTGCTCACTATTAACTTTTACTATCCAAGTCTCACACAATTTATCGCTCACTATTAACTTTTACTGTCCAAGTCTCGCAGGGTCCACTTTTGCTTTCACAATTACTATTAATTTTTACTGTCCAAGTCTTGCAGTTTATTTCACTATTAACTTTTACTGTCCAAATCTTCCAGTTCAACTAAACTCAACCTATTAACTTTTAATGTCCAAGTCTCGCATTTCAACTCCAACTCACTTAATTATTACTGTCCAAGTCTCGCAGTTCAACTAAACTCAACTCACCGCAGCTCGCCTATTTATGTTTGAATTATTTTATTGTTTTTATTTGTACAGAATATTGTTAATTTGTTGTTTGAATGCTTTTATTGTTTTTATTTGTACAGAATATTGTTAATTATTTGAATGCTTTTATTTTTATTTGTACGGAATATTGTTAATTTTTTTTGTGCCGTATTCGATGTTAATTAATGTTTATGTTTTCATTTTCAAAAATAAAGTGATATTTATGTTTTAATGCTTTTATTGTTTTTATTTGTACGGAATATTGGTAATTCGTTTTTTACCGTATTCGGTATTAATTAATGTTTATGTTTTCATTTTCAAAAATAAATTAAAAAAGTATAAGAATTAAATTGTGTCTAAAATTAATTGTCTCCTCCTATACAGACACTTCTACAAGTCGTACCGTTTAACCGATATCGATGAAATTTGGAATATAGACGTTTCTTAGTTTACTTGAGGTCCCCTGAAATTTTGAGCAAAATCGGGTCAAAACAATCCCCTTTTTGTCCTTTAATTCTTCTCTCATTTTACACGGTTATAAAGAACATATCCTCGACTTTTCATTATCTTCTTTAGATTGATTTACACGGTTTATAGTTTAATTGAACATATCTTTCTATTTTGTGTGAATTCTGCGTCTCGTTTTACACGGTTTCGGTTTGCACGATTTTTCCAGGAACGTATCTACCGTGTAAATCGAGGGCTGAGTGTAATTGTTTTGAGACTATGCCACTTCTATATATTCCATTATTTGAGAAAATCGATTAAATAACGTTTTGAACAATTTTTAAATCGATTCAATTTTGAACAATTAGCATTAATAATTATTATTTTTAAAAATTGGATAGGAAATGTAGATATTTTTTGATATTTTTTCTACATTTTTTTGAGTTTTATGCACAAGAATAGTTTATTCGCTCTCAATGTAATTGTTTAGAATGAATTGCTGAACACTTTTTCTTTATTTATGTATAGAAATTCTTGATGCATACATAATTCTAGCAAGAATTTAACAATAAAAAATGAGCTAGTTATGTTATGGCATCAGAAAAATTCCTTCAACATTTAATCATTTTAATCAATGAAAACTTAATTTAAAAATTGTAAAAAAGTTTTACAAAGTTTTCCGAATTGTTTCTAAATAATTTTAATATATATACTGTTATATGTATGTATATATACATTAATTTTAAAAGCATTTTTAACTTTAAAGTCCTATACAAATAAATGGCATTTGACAAACATTGTAAACAAATAACTGAATGGTTCCTCCCGAGCCGATTGAGAGCCGGGGTCTATTGGTGGAAAGAAGGCTCCCATTTACCAATCACCTTCGGGGACGATGAACTCCAGGTTATTGGCTACCATTTAAATCACGTGACAATGCCGAATAACACGAATGTCATTCACCTTCCCCGTGACTGCAGTTGCACATGCGTTAGCTTGGCCAGTGCCAGTGACCTACAACTAGGCAGCCTTTTCAACAGCCTTGACCCAAGGCTCTTCTGAAATAATCCTTCGGCCCCTTTGAAAATTCTCCTGATGTAATTAACATTCTTAACTATATTTTTTCGCTCCTTTGATTAGACTATAACTCCCGAACTTATCTTCCCCTCTAACTACCTATCATCTTTAACGCAACCATTCTCTCGTTGCCCTATGGAAATGATATATTTTATGTTAAAAAATTGCTTATAGTTTTATCAATACAGAAAGATAAATCTTTAAATTGCATCCTAGTTCCTCTCTTTCATTAAAAAAATGAAGAATATATTCAGTTCTAATATTTTTTATTCTGTATCTGTTGTGTAACTTGTTGACTTGTTTTTCATTACGAAAGGCATCGCGTTATTTCCCATTGAATGTAAACAAAACAAAAAATGAATCTCAATCTTTATAAAATGGAATTTTTGATTTATGAGCTAAATTATTTATTAATTACTCGAGATTTATGCCATCTCGAAAATGATCAAGAATCTTCCCATTAATATCAGCAGTAATGATGATGATAGTTATAATAAATCTGTCTATTAACGTTTCTTAATTAAGGATATAATCGTTGAACAAATAATTAACCACAACTTTTTTAATCATTAATGCAGCGATTAAAGCGAAGATATAGAAGAACCTCACATATAACTAAGGGAACAAGAATTGAAGGTACTTCAATTCTTGCCCTTAGAACCCTTAGAACTACAAAAGCAAAGTGTTGAACTTCGATTAATTGGGTCCAAAATATAAAAGTACTAAGGTACAAACGATATACAGAAAGGTAATCTTTAATTCTGTTTATTTAAAAATATATAAGCCATAAATATATTTAAGAATGGTGTACTTAAAGGATTTCAGTATAACCATGTTAAATGGAATTTGAGACCAGGAATTGAGTTTGTTTATTTTTTAACACGGTATATTGTCACAAAATGTTTCCTGTAATCAGCCAAAATATAATTAACCAAAATTATCTTTATGTCCTCATCATAAATGGCGGACTAAGGGGAAAAAAAACCCTCTCAAGCAAAGTTTAAACACTTTTAATGCAATATTAGAAGAGAATATTAGCCACACCTCTTTATCATGTCAAAAAACGCTATTATTCGGAATAGAAAAGGATACCATATTAATTTAACGACTTATTAATAAATGAGTTATGTAAAAATGCAAAAAAAAAAGTATTTTTGCATCATCACAAGGCCGCTCTTAAGCAAAAGTTGCTCGGACGGGTGGATATGAGAATGACTAGTTTTTAATGAAAAGTGAAGCACAGGAAGTTCGACTTGTTACGTCACTAAACACGATGGATGACGTGTTGTTGACATGCAAGAGTTCACTGGCTTCGGGCACCAGGGTAGTCGCACTTCATTCCCTAACTCTCTTGAGGTCAGTAGCCTAGAACCCCGTTAATACCGGGACGGCCTTGGTTGTGTCTGGAAAAATTGTTTGAATACAACAAAGAGAATATAAAATACACTCGAAAACCGAAGAAAAAAATCGTTTAAATACTCCCAACACCACTCAATTGATCGGCATATCAACCGCACTTATGCGCATAAAATTTTCGAAAATTTTGCTAATTAATTCATCGATTAATCTTCCTACTTATATGTATTTTTTCGTATGAGGTTAATGGTGAAGTTTGGTCCCGAAGTTATAAATATTATTATGTATTTACGACTAAAAAAAAAAAATTAATGAACACAAGAATTTTAATTCTCGTACTGTAAAAATAGTTATGTTTTGGAAGTAAAAAAAAAATTTAGATCTTATAAAATGTAAGAAAATAGAAAGCAAAAGATAAATTTCCGAACAAATACAAAAGAAGCTTAGAAACGATCCTAATCTATTCGCTAAACCGAAGCCATTAAACTTTGAAGTATAGAAATTAGTAAATTCGTCACGTTGAAAATTGCGGTGTATCTTGAAGCCTTTGGTCTCTCAGATATGTCAAAACGGCGATTCTTCTTCTAGAAATCCAGCCACTTTCTTTCGTCTTTGTATCCGGCCTTGCAGGATCTGACCCCCCTCCAAGAGAAAGAGTTGATGCCCTCTGAGATAGTCGAGCAATGCTCACAACCCACTGTTCTGTTAATAACAGGTTGAGATGTTGGAAGGAGAAGTACCATCTTTAGGAACAACAGGCCGGCAAGGAGAATAATGCCTAAGCTTACTCGAGTCGAACAAAGGCGTTTTATGTATGGAATCAAATGCCCGTTTTGATAAATAATTTATTTTTAAATGCATAATTTTATAAATAAATAAAAAAATTTTAATCATTTTTAAAACTAATATAGAATAAATTGCTTTTGTTTTGACGATTTTCGCAGAAATAAAGCGCGTAATGGTGGCATTCGCTCGTCGAAATTGATGACATCGCGCTTAACGCGTGTCGATTGCGAAACGTCGAATTTTAGTTAAAACCGAACAGTTGATTCGTCGAATAAATATTTCTATCGACAAATATCCGGTGAGAAGCGTAGAAGAGGAGAAAAATAAACAAAAGTAAGACATGTGCATCCATTCGGACACAGATACATCTTGAAACTCGTCACGGAGGAATACAGTTTCCCAGGAAGAAGACGGCAATGACCTAGAGAGACGAGCCGACGACCCAACAAACTGACTACCGGTTTGATGTTGCAGAGATGCAGGTTTTTGTAACACCTGCTGCCATATTGCCTTACATCGTTTTACCGCTTTTCTAGAAGTTTATTTCAACGGGAAATTTCAAAAACTCGTCTTATACTCGAATCCGTTTCGTACTTGGAATATTTTTAAATATTTTATTAACGAAAATCGTGACGAGAAAATAAGTGAAGCGATGAATATTCACTAATATTTTACTTTGAACTGATGAATAAAAAAGCCAGTTTTTAATATAACAGCAAGTGTTTTAATATTGTTCCTATTGACTCTAAATTTCGCGTCTAAATTGAAGTCTCATAAACATAAAAAATATTTTATTATTAAAAAAAAAAATCGTAGAATATTCTTTATTGATTAAAAGTTTAAATTTTAATGCGAATTTTAAAGTTGTTTTCTCGAGAAAGACGTCCAAATTAATGCGCTTCGTTTAATTTGATTAAAATAGTTTAATATTCAAAAATATGTTAACTAGGCTCGTAAAGTTTGAAGGAATATTCTCATTTCTGTATGAAAATGCAAAATTTGTCTATTTATTAATTCATTAACATTCTTAATATGTTGATAGACATACTCTTCTCTCCTTTCTAAAAAAAACAAGTTATCCGTTTTTGAAAAATAGATATAATCTTTTATTGAATTTTCAAAATTCTCAAACGATCTTCCTCATAGCTAACTTGTTTAAACAATTTAAAAATAAACCAGCAGCTTGGCTTTCACCAATCCGCCATCATTTATCAACTCTAAGGTTCTTTTGTTGTTTAAGAATCGTCAACTATTAAAGGACAATGTTTTCATCAAGCGAGAGAACTTCAATAGTGGCTTTTATGACGTAACTTAAAAGTGTTAAGATTTATCGTCCTGCAACAAATATTATTGCATTGACAGGCCAACTGGTTCAATCCCATTCAGAACCGTTCCTGCCTCCGACTCGTTTGTTTCCATCAACACTTTCTCGTTCATAACTGTCATGTTATGTAATGGGAACTACAAAGGAGTGAGCCCTGTACCCGAGAACTAAATACTGCATCAGAGACTATTACAGTAGCAAGCAGACTGCTTTTTACACTATGATCTTTGATTCGTCGCACACTGACGTCTATATTACACAGATTCGAACCGATTTTCTTCTATTGTGTCCATTCTTTAAAAAGTAAGAATGTTTAGAGGCGTGAAAAAATAAGAATTTCTATGCCAATACCGAACTTTTAGACTTTAAAAATAACTAATAAAACAGTAACCGCACTGTGCTTTCACTGCGAAATGCATGGTCGCTCCTGTACCCCATACGAACGTGAACAGGACGAGGAAAAGGGAAAAAGTGTCACTCTGCGTGATGTCGGGATCGATTGTGTTTTTATTTTAGGATCGCTACGTATGGTAGAAAGTAGACCTATAAGATAATGCGGATAAAATTGCCATTGGAGCAGGTTAGATGGTTTGCAAGGCCTCCTTCAGGGGGTGTTTCTGTTCCGGTGAGCACAAGCGCTGTCATTGACCGTCTCGACGCCTCCAACCTTGGCCGACAGGTAGACGAGACCTTGACGTTTCTGCGCATGTTCACCACTTTCCCTTTTTCGTCCTGCTCCTCCGCCTCTCCATGGTCCAGTCGGGTCCAAAACACCGACCATGCCGAAAGCCTTTCTCGTGCGCAAAAATCGTACCCACTGTCGTTGGGGGCCAGGGGGAACTGTAACGCCACCTCCCAGCCCGGAACAAACTCTCGTTGTCGTTAGTAAAACAGACTGTCTACCAGGTATGTTTCTAGAATTGAAATTTTTAGACAAATTTTAATAAATCAGCATCAGTTCCTTTCGTTTCTTTTCAGTATACTATTCTTTACTCCCTTTGCTTAATATCTCTTCTTTACGTTGCGAGGTGGATTTCTAATAACAATAGACTATACGACACAAAGCAGTGATGAAAATTGTTATTAACTATGGTCATATAATATTAAAAAAAAAGCTTATACGTCGTGCAAATAAGCTTAAACTTGGATAGAAAGTGCGACGATGGATGTCGTATAAGACGAATTTAATTAATCTCTTTATCCGTCGCTATTGAATTTTTTAAAGAAATAATTTTGTAATATTATACCCTATGTGTAGAGTCTTATATATTCTATATTACTATAGCAGTAACGCCTAAAAATTTAACAAAGAATAATAACATCCTGTTTGATAAAAAAAAAAAACTTAATCTATCGAAAACAATACACAATCTTGGATTAAATCCAAAGTTCTAAGAATATCCACTTTCATTTTAACAGAAATTAATTCCAGATGTAGATTATAATGCTACCACAGCAATAAATTTAGCCTAGCTACGAGTATCGAAACTACTGGTAGTTCAGAAATGCTGTAAGCAACAAACTAAGTTGCTCCTTCTCGGGATTATTAACTTCATTTTTTTTTGTTTTATTAATATTCCAAATGGCAATTATCGACCTTCCTAGAACGGTTCTTTACGAAATGTAACGGTTAGATTGATAACGTAATCTATTACATATTTTTTTAAAGGAGGATGTTCCGTCCCTGACCTCATTGAGGATCACGTGAATTGAGTTCAGGGCCATCGATGTCACGTTAATTTTATGCGTGTGTTCGTGAAAAGCATTTTAAAGATGACGATCCAAAACAATCATCGACGAAACTGCTTTTTTTTTGGGGGGAGAGAAGAGTTAAAACTTTTAAACGCTCAAGAAAAAAACCAAAGATACCATTCTGATCAGCTTAAACCGAGGAAAGAAAGTTTATGTAGATTATGCCAGGTGATATTAAGGAGAATTATAGATTAGGAAGAGTAAATTAATGCGTAGCTTGAACATATGTTTGAAATTCATCTATTTATTTTACAACTTTAGACTGAAAACTGTAAATAAGCCTCGTATAGAGTTACAGGCAACTGAAAACATCCGAAAACAAGTTAACATTTTCAATGGAATTCGCATGATATTTTGAAGATGTTTAACATTTAATAGCTTAAATAAAATATAGAATAAGTTTATTTATTGTTTTAGAATCTACTTTTTCCGAAATGTTACTTTTTCTAAAAGTTTTCACGCATTTCGTAAAGATCGCAGCATCATACGACGAAGAATTTTTTCTATAAGCAAATATCAACATAGATGACTTTCTAATATTCCTGAAAAGTGTTAGAATATTAAATATATTTCTAATTACTCGTAATTATTCGCAACTAACGTTTAACAGAGTAGAGATTCGCATGATAAGACCCGTTTATAGAGCGAAAGCACTGTGGTATAGAGCTCTTAACTTTTCTGTAGTATGTTGGTAGATATAGAGGAATTAATGGCATAAATGTACTGTAAGCAGAATTGGTAAGTTATATAATACGTGGAATAAAACATTTTGCTTCATTAAAAAAAAGAAAAAAAAAATGGAAAGGAAAATCCGGGTAACTTTTTTACGTACTAGCACCGTAGTTCCATAATCACGCCTTCGTTATTGATGATGACGAAGGCGTAGCTGAGCTTCCACAAAAGTGTCCTTGGCAGTGGCCTTGAATGCAGGTGTGCATCAAACAACTCCATTTTGAATTAAGTTTAAGTAGTAATGGTAAAAAAAAAAAAAAAAAAAAAAAGACAATGTTTGTTGGGCAAACAATAAATTTAAAAAAAAAAAAAAAAAAAAAATATACAATAGTAAGAACTTTCTGTTCTGATCTAACTTTAGGTGTTAATCTGGCTCCAGATCGCTTTATATTAATGAAATCTAGGGTTATAGGTAACTTATATGTAAGCGAATCGAGATCTAAATAGGTCAAATTGGGAAAGCGGATTAGACAGCTACAGTATTAATTTTTTTTAACACGTGTTTCCTCTCCTCATAAAGGAAGGAATTAAATTGAAGTCGTGAATTGCGAAAATTCGGTGACGTAATTTTCCTAGTGTTTTTACTGGGAGCGATATTTTTTATTTTTTTTTTTTGTCATTCGCGAAAACGAGAAAAAGCTGTTAATGGGAGAAACGATATCCACCAAGACATATATTGCCTAACTGTATAATTAATTTCTCGGTAGTTGTGTACACTAAAGTGTAATAAGGTCATTTGAGTAGGGTAGAATTAACGTTTAATGGAAATTCCGATATTTGGCTTTCTACCCGGAAGGTGTCTTTCGCAGCGATGGCGTAACTGTTAGAGCAACAATGGAACGGAACCGTCCGTTAGAAAGAAACTAGACACTTTCGCTTTTCAAGGTGACCCTTCTTCTCCCCTCTGGCGGTGCCAGTTTTCATAAACCGGGCGTTGTCATTGTTGATGTGCCACGTGCTACTTTCACCAAATCTTATCGTTCTGATCAATCACGACCAGTTTAGCTGAATTAAGAATCTAGTTTATTTAAATATCATTATTGATTTTATGCTATCGCATTCACTTTTAATAGGGTTAAAGGATCTATAATCGTAAATTCTTTTCGTTACGAGGATAATTATTCTCTGGTATTATTATGTTTACTGACTTTTTTTTTTTTAATAATTATAGAATTAAATGCGACCTTTGTATTATAAACATTTTCACGTATACAGTAATGAAATCTATACATAAAATGTATTTTATATTTTTCTGGGGTTAATTTAAACCTAGAATAGCGAATGCATTTTATCGATATTTGCATAGAGTGAATCTATTTTATCTTAATTAAAAGGATGGATTTTGATTAAAATTTAAAAAAAATATGTTTAATTATAATTTTATAAAATAAAATAATCGGTTAACGTTAATATTTCGTTTATCAGACGATTCGCAATGTTCGACCGACAGCTGGCAAGTGGTTGATCGTAGCAGGCCCGTTTCTCACACTCCTCCAATTTCTCCTCCACCACTTAGTCCTGAAAGGGTATCGACCACCAACTACGATCCAAAACTCATCGAAAGAATGCGGCTGACAATCACATCTCTTCCCGTTCGTCTTTCTTCTCTACCAGTACCTGTGATAAAGAGTGTTCCCATGCAGCCTCCCTCTCCAGAAAGCGACAACACCCAGAATTCCGAAGACTTCGCTAAAGGGTTACATCCCACTTTATCTTCCAGAATATCTGAACTTCAGCAGAGGGTATGAATATGATTAACATATATAAAAGGAAAAAAAAAAAATCACTTCGGAGGAATGAGTTGCACGTAAAAAAAAATTTTATGTTTTTAAAAATTATCTCTTGCAGCTGGGATTACCTTTGGACGTTTCTTTAGAATTCGTCAATGGAGGGCACGGAATTAAGAATCCAATGTTGAGATCTGACGAGATACGCGATGACTCTATAGAAGATCACAAACAAGAAAACAAAACATCTGAAGACAGCAGGTTATTATGCTACCATTTTGGTTTTCGCGTACATAAAACATCTTTTCAATTAAATTATAACGTAAGAATTATCTAAAATCGATAAAATTAGTTTTCAATTAATGTAAAATTATAAAAAATGCCCCAAAAAATCTCTCGAATGCTTTCACTTATCAACTATTTATTAAAGCTAAATGAAACAGAAAATTTTATGCTTTAACTGTTAAAAATTGTACATTGTTTTTATATTACTTTCTAGGTTTAATTGCCAAATTTGTGGTAAAACTTTTAGTCTCCAACGTCTATTAAATCGTCATCGCAAGTGTCACAGCAACATGAAACGTTATCTCTGCACGTTTTGCGGAAAAGGTTTTAACGATACATTCGATCTCAAAAGACACACCCGAACTCATACAGGTAAAATTTTTTCAAACTATTAAAAATTATCTAAATAAAGTTATATTAAACAAACATCTATTATAGGTGTTCGACCGTATAAGTGTAGCCAGTGCGAGAAATCGTTCACACAGCGCTGTTCTCTCGAATCACACAAATTAAAAGTTCACGGAATCCAACACAATTACGCATACAAAGAAAGGAGAGCTAAAGTTTATGTTTGTGAAGAATGTGGTCACACCACAAGCGAACCCGAAGTTCATTACATTCACCTGAAAGAAAACCATCCTTACAGTCCAGCACTTCTCAAGTTCTATGATAAACGTCACTTCAAGTTTGCAGATTCTTCTACACCCATAACGTGTTTAAGACTGGCAACAACAACGACTCAGTCGTGCAAAGATACATGAAACTGCTCAAAATGTGAATCTCGTCTTTTTTTTTTTTTTTTTTTTTAAGAAAACATCAAAAAATAAGCAGACTGACTTATGTAAAACAACTTTTTTTTTTTTTTTTTTTTATTCTATTTTACGATGTACATAAACAGTATTTTTTATTATTATTATTATTATTATTATTACTTTATTGTTATGTAGCTCTAACGAGTTTTGAGTACAAAAACCTCTTTATTACTGATTAAGCTGTTACTTTGTTAATTGTTAATTTTTTTTTTTACTTTACATTCCAAGTTATATATATTTTGAAAATCCAAAATTTACTTCTCTAAAAGTACAATTTCTCTCTTTTTTTTTAAATTTTGTACAAATTTTTCTGTAAAGAGAAAAAGAAATTTTGTTTTAACCAGACGTTCCTATTTAATTCCAACTGCACTGTTTGCGAATGGGATAAGCGAGAAAGTGCCTTTGATGTCTTTTATACTAATATAATTTTGGAATTCTGTAAATAAAAAAAAAAACCTTTTCTTTTTTTTATATAAAAATTATTTGATGTGTTTGATCTCTTTCTACAGCAACGATATTGATATAATTAATCAATTATTTTATCTTCGACCGTATCAAAATGGCGGACGTTTCAAACTTCCGACGTTTCTCCATAATAACTATTGAAGTATTTGATAAATTTTTACGATATTCAGTAAAGAAAATATGCCACTGATGATGATTATAATGACAAATTTTAAATCCACATCTTTAACTATTCTGAAGTAGCGGATGTGTTGGGAAAGTAGGCAATTAGTTCTTTCCAGAACTGTTTATTTATAGTTAGAAAAAAAAATACCATTTTCAAGGTAAACAAGAAGTTTGGTAACGAACTAAACCGTTTACTTTCCTTATACGTCAGGTATTTTGGAATGGTTGAATTGTGCTAGGTTAAAAATGTTTACGGCATCGAAGTCATCTTCAATGGCACGACTTCCGTACTAAATTTGACCAAATCTATCAATTGGAACAAAAAGTTGTTTACATGATTAAAATTATGGCATCGAAATCGTTTTCAATGGTATTTTCTGCTTACAAAATATCGTATAAGTTTATTAATTCATGTTCAAATGGAGGAAACGATACAGGGTCACAGAAAACATGAATATTCTCACTTTCCTCATAGGAAAACTAGCTAAAAATGAATGAATAAATTGGCATTAAAATCGCGTTTAATGTGTCAAATAAAACCATCGAAAACGGCAAAATTTATAAACTAGAATTCAGAATTATAAATAATTTATGTCTAAATTAATGCGATCAGAAAACCGTAATGGAAAATATATTAAGTGTTCCGGAAAGAATTTCCTGCACATGTATCTTTTATATATATATATAAAAAATAGTTAAGAATATCTGCAAGAATGCATTTTATTTTCACTGTATTTCTTGAACCATGCTACCGTACTATTTTATATATATATATAAAGTAATATAAAACAAAATTTTATAATAATTTAGTCAGTAGATGGCGCGATGTGTCAAATTCTTCTAAAAAATTTAATACGGCATTTTATTCGATACCCAGCACGAAGTGTAAAATATATTGCACTTTAAAAATTAAACCTTTCACGTTTATTTTTTTTAAATTTTGAATATTTAACAAAGAAACCTGATATTTATAAAATAAAATATATTATTATTATTGCAGTATGTTCTATTGTTTATAAATACGGTACAAACTACAAGCAATACTACTACTACTACATTCCATTTGGTGATGTAAGTTTGCTGGATATCGGTTCAGTGATTCCAGGAAACAGATATAGACATGAGGATAAAAAAAAAATCAATTTATCTTCCTGCGAATGATTTGCACGGCATCAGATAATAATATATAGTACAGACTGTCATCCAAAGTAGCCATTTACAATCTTGTTATTCACCTATTACGTCATTATTTAATTGCTGTTACATGATGAGATTATTAACTATTTTATCAACAAAAATGGGAGAATAATATCGTCTGAATATCTTATAATTACATGTAGACTATATGTTAAAGCGCTTATTCATCTACTGTATATTGGAAGTTGTATGTCAGGGGTGTTCAACCTTTTTTTTACTATGCGAACTACTTTTCTATACTAAGTTATTCGACGATCTACTCTCTTATAAAGATCACGTTCTTTCAACCTGATATCTGATTACGTATAACTATGCAGTTAAATGCACTCATTCACTTCGGAGAACCACTCTCCCAGCCCTAAAAACTTTATTTGTGTACAGTAAGTCCCCGATTAACGCTGTTTCGATATAATGTGGCTTTTCGAATTTTATACTTTTTATTGATCCACTTTAGCGCGATTTTTCAAATCATTTACTCACATAAATTCGAAATCACACGAAGACGAGAAAGTTGGCGTTTCTGAAGAAGAAGAGCAGAAGGAACTGGCAACGGATTTTCTCAAAACAAGTTTAGCCACTATTACGAAAATAATCGATCAGTTTATACAAAAATGATCCAAATTTTGATTAAAGTTCAAGAACGAGACGAAGTGTCATGGATGCGATGTCTGGCCATCGACAATTGCTTGCTGAAGGAAAGAAAAAAAAAAAAGGAAATCGACGTTAGGTGACTTCTTAACGTAAAAACAAAAAGTGTCAAATGAGGAAGAACCTTCTTCATCACTAACATAAATCATTTACTCGAATATTTTTTATTTTCATGAATAATTTATGAATACAAATCAATAAAAAATGTCTATGATTAATCATTTACTCGAATATTTTTTATTTTCATGAATAATTTATGAATACAAATCAATAAAAAAAATGTCTATGATTAATGTAATACAATAGTAATAATACATGTTATAAAATAAAAAAATGGTACGTATATTTTTTCTTCACTCTCCTGTTTCACCTATCTCCATTATTTACGTGTTAAGATAACCTCGTTTAACGCTGTTTCATTTAGCGCTTGGTTTCTTTGGAACGTATCCACCGCGTTAAACGGGATCTTACTGTATTTAAAAATTTATTTATCACTTTTATTTTATTCGACAAATAAAACAAATATATTGAAATAAAATATTTATTTTAGAAAATCAAAGTTAGAAAAGACGACAGATTGATTACAGACTCATAAGTTACAGGAAATGCTGGTTGATTAAAAAAAAAAGTTAATGTGAAATTTGGCATTGTTTGGAGCTCGCAATATTTTCATTGTCAGGTTGATACGAAGAAGTGGCCAATCGCAGACAATCATCCAAATGATCATTTGTAATTTGGTTTCTTGATTTTTTTTTTTGTTCATATTTAAAAAGCAAATTCTGACGAGTG
>AYEL01075359.1:0-23168 GCA_000484575.1 Olivierus martensii | reverse complement strand
CGAAATTTGAATCGATGTCATCTTTCAGATGTATAAACACGCCTACCAAATTTTGTTTATCTAACACAAGTCTTTCTCGGTGTTGGGATTTTTTTTTCCGTCAGTGTATTATAAAGTTTTGCAATACATTTACTATTAGGTCATTGTGCTATCACAGTTTAAAAAAAAATTTTTGAACATTTTTTGAATTTAGAATATTTTTAAACTAAAATGCTAAACCTGTATTCAAATATACGAAAATTTTGTAATTGGATTTTCACAATTACATCACAGTTTTTAATATATCTATTCTAGAGTACAGGTAAAATTATATTGACATTTTACTATACAGTACATGATCAAAACTAGAGATGTCTCAGATAAACAAAAATTAGAAATGTTAATTTTGTTATAAAATTTTGTCTCAGCCTATAAATACAGTGGTACCTTGGTTAACGACGAGTGGATGTAAGAAAAAGTCTTGGTTAACGACTCCTGATTATGTGAACTTCCGACAAAATAGAGCTCTCTAACAACTCGTCATCGCCTCACGTGATTCGTTAGAAATCAGTTGTTAATCGTTATTTTTTTTTTTTTTTATCACAATTCAAATCCGACAATATCATTATTAAAATTATAACCATATAAAAATATATTTAAGTAAACGATAATTAACATATAGTAATGAAAACAAATTATTTAATTAATTAAAAATAGACGTGCAGCAGTTCACTAATTTTTAGTTTCTTAAAGATGATTCCTAGACGATTATTATTTTAAATTCTACGAACAAAGTCTGATTCTATTGTTTGTGTTATATATTACTTGACACCCGCAAGTGGTGTGACGTCGCAGTTTCGGATTCCATTAGAAGAAAAAAATCGTTTGTCCGAGATCCTACAGTTCATATAGACCAGGGGTCGGCAAACTTTTGAGACTGAAGAGCTAAATCTATTCCTCACAACAATTTAAAAATTATTCGAGAGCCATAAATATATTTTTACATGGCGCTCCTTGGCAAGGCTCATTGTCTTTGGACTCTGCCATGATCTCTTTTGGCCATCGTAAAAATTTCGATAAGAATGCCCTTGCACAGGAACTATCTTCATTAAATACAGAATTTCCATTCACGTGAACTTCAGTTCCAAACATTCATGACACTTTTCGACGTGGACGTGGAGCAAGTAGAAATGTCGCTTCAAATGGAATTACTTGAACTCTAGGCAGATGATGTTCTGAAAAGTCAGTTTCGTGAGGTACTTCTGCAAGATTTTTACGTGAGACATGTTTCCAAAGATAAATATCCAAATCTAATTAATTTTATGTGTAAAATGATGTCCCTCTTCGGCAGTACTTATTGCTGTAAGTAATTTTTTTCAAAAATGAATTTCACGAAATGAAAAAACAGATCAAGTATTATCGATACTAATTTGGAAAATTTACGCGTAGCAACATCACTTTCACCAAATATTGAACTTGTTGCAAAAGAAAGGCAATCCCAAGTTTCTCATTAGTTAAAGTTAACACTGTAGTGGGCAACCTCCGGCCCGCGGGCCACGTTATTTTATTATATCTAATATCAACCTATGCTTACATATCTGTACCTTCTCTTTTTTAAATAAATACTATTATCATCAGTTTACATATCTGTACCTTCTCTTTTTTAAATAAATACTATTATTATCAACTGTTTTTGTTTTGGCTTGAACCGCTCTTCCGATCTATATCTAATACCAACGCTATGTATACTTATTCACATTATTTTATTATATGTAATACCAACGCTATGTATACTTACATCAGCCACATTATTTTATTATATCTAATACCAATGCTATGTACTTACATATCTGTATTTATTATATCTAATACCAATGCTCTCTTTTTTAAATAAATACTATTATTATCAATTGTTTTTGTTTTGGCTCGTGGTATTATATCTAATACCAACGTTATGTATACTTACATATCTGTACTTTCTCTCTTTTTTTAAATAAATACTATTATCATCAATTGTTTTTGTTTTGGCCCGTGGCTCACCATAAATTTTCCTATATGGCCCCCTACAAAAAACGTTGCCCACCCCTGCTTTAAATCTTTGAGGAATATGTATAGGTATTTAAAAATTTATAGTAAGAATTAAATTTTATTTTTCATAAAGAAAACTATTTTTTACAAAATTGCATAAATTTTATAAAAAAATTGCACGGCCGTAGACATCGAGTACTCGAGAGGAACTGAAGGCCAGGCTGGCTATATAAATATTGTAATTATTATTAGGTAGTTGTTATTCGTGCTAAATTTATTAATAAATAAAATTACAAACGATTTAAAATAAATAACAATTAGATGACGAAAGTCGTAATATTAACAGAATTAAAAAATAAATTTATTTATTTCAGGGTTTATTTAAAAAATAAATTTACTTATTTCAGTGTAGTAATCACATAGACTACAATCCCGAGATTCAGTTGCCTATGCTTCAGAGGGTTTGCAAAATAAATCGCACTTGTTGAAGCGCACTAATCAAATCTGGCACCACACATATTAAGGGATAGTGTCAAAATTTTTTTCTGCACTAATCATCACCACATTATTCAAACCCACACTAATCAAGGGATAGCTGTATAGTGTCCTAGTAAATATTAATAGTGAAAAATATATAAATTTTGGGCATTTACAACTTACAACAGTTGAGTTCAAAACCGAAACCTGTCATAAGTCAAGGATTATTTATATATCTAGTTATGAACATGTTTCTGAACTTACTCATAAATCAAAAAGATTATAATTCTCCTTTTCTATTACTACTAAAATACAAACTGCTCTAGACTACAACGACTTTGTGATCTATTGTGCCATCCCTAACAAGATTATCCCATAAGAAATCCCATCTTACACAAAAAAAAGATATCTTCTTTGATAGGATCATAAAAAGATCTTCTGATGCAGGAAAATGCAACCCTTGAAAATCATACTGAAGCCCTGAAAAAAACCACACATTCACACAAAATGGGAAGAGTAGTTTCATCTCCTCCTGACATATTCTTTGTATCTTAAAATTATGTTCTCAAAACAAAACTAGAAGTAATGAACATATTGCATATACCAGTACTCTATTTTATAGCATATATTATCAATTAATTAGTATTGTCTTATATTAATCGTTTATTCCTGAAATTAAGATTTAAGTCATTCTGATGGTAATTCTGCCATCTTGTAGTACTGTGCTAGCACAATAGTTAATCTTATTAATATTCCATTGGATAATCCAGAATACTGAAGAGGGCTTGAGTAAACCGAAAGTACTATATTCTTAATAAACCAAAAGTTAAAAAAGAAATAGAAGAGATAATTTACCCTGCTTAACAAGCTGAAAGGTAATTATAGATTAAGTAAAAGCAGTGTAATAAAATGATGGAAACTACGGGTGAATGAACATTATGAACGATTTTGAGCATGACAAGTAAATCAGTAAAGAAGAGATTATAACTGCAATTGGCAGACTGAAATGTGGCAAGAGTTTTGGCATGGATGGGATAATATCACATTTCAATATCAAAACTGAGATGTTGAAGTGTAATGGGAAGTCTGTTGTGAAGTATATGTGATACCTGTGTAAATTGTGTTAGATAAAAGGTGTAGTTCTGAGTGACTGGTCTATGATTTTCTCCATCTACAAGGGAAGGGTTAGAGAGGTGAATGAAAGAATTATAACAGAATAAGTTTGCTGAGTGTGACTGGGAAGATATTTGATAAGATTATTATTAAGAGAGTGAAAATGCTGACTGATGAGAGAGTATGGAATGTGCAGTATGAGGAATGCTCAGGAGTGAAAGATGATATGTGGATTTGATTTTCTCAATGCTCAAATTATAAAAAGTATCTCTGTGTGAAGAAGGTATTCTATGCTTTTATAGATCTTGAGAATGAATAGACAAAGTCAATAGAAGTAATCTGTGGAAAGTGCTGAGAAAATATGGTAATGAACAGCTGCTTGGGGAGTGAGAGCAATATATAGGCTTGTTCAGAAAGTAATTTAGTTTTTTCCATGAAAATGAACAAAAATTTTTTGTTTTTTCAGTTTATATACTATGAACAAATGTTTATAGTATATAAACATTTTTATAACACTTACTTTTATATCCAAGCACTGTCAGCAGTCGAGTCTCCGTTACTCTGCACTGTAGCTAACGTTTACGGTAATTGCTATACCATCTTCAGGCTACACACAAAATCAAACTGTGTTCTACATTCTATAACGTTCTGTTTGTTAAAACTAGGGATTGTCTTTTTCCCAGATTTCAGTAATCTCGGTATTCCAGGATAAAAAATATTCTTTTCCCGGGATCCTGGGATTTCTTGAGATTTTTGTGGATGGAATTAAAACTGAATATTTCACAGCATTTTGTTTCCCCTATGTGATAATCATAATTAACAAGTAAAATTGAAATGTAAGCAAGAAATAAGAACTCGCTTTTTACATTAGAGTACGAGTAAAAAAAGGTTGGCTGCGAGAACCCTACTGTATATCATATTAAAGCAGTTTATAAACGCACAGCATTGTGTTTTACTGTTAGCTGTTGGTACGAGTTAGCACAGATATAATATTGCAACCATCATTCAAGCAAAATGGCAGACAAACAAAAAAATATATTTAATTATTACTGTTTTTAACCTTTTCAATTTATATTTCGGTTAATTTAAAAAAAAAAAAAAAAAAATATATTTAATTAAAAAAATCGAAAAAAAAAAAAAAAAAAAAAAAAAAAAAAAAAAGTAACTAGCGGGAATAGAACTTGGGCCGACAGCATGGCAGTTTGCCGCTCAACCACGCTGCCACGCCAACTCTTCATTAATTAGTATAACGAACTGGTATACTTTTGTCGCGTCTTTCTTCGAGGTCATTTTTCTCCATAATGGCTAGCCATTGGCCTCTAACCTTTTGCTGTGTTTTAGTATTAGTCAAGAACTCTTACAGAAATAAATTTTGTTTCATTCCGTTTTCCGGCCCTCGCGCCCTCTCCTTGTCAGATTTCATTTATTCACAGAATTATTTTAGGAAGATAATTTCTGATTACAAAATTGTAAAAATTAATAAAATGCAATCAATAAAATTTTGTAATGAGTGATTTAATGTACATTATATAGAATTGAGCATACACTCTAATTGAAACTAATTATGGGAATATCCACAAACCAAATATTTAAAGCCAAATTAACCCCTAGTATAATAATTTAAATTATAATTTTAATAATTGTTTTTAAATCAAGGCTATGATACTACCATATGTAGAGTTAATAATTAATTAATTTTTTTTTTAAATTTGAGCTAAGGTGGCATCCTCTAGTAATTATTAACAGATATTATTAAAATGCTATAAAAATAAATTGAAATGCAAAAAATTTAATTCAAGAATATCACTTAAAAAATTGCAAATGCTAATATAATTAATTGTTTTGCTATATGTGTAATGTTATATAAATATTACTATTACAATAAAAAGAAAATAAAATGAAATTTATTTCATAGAACTAATTCCTGTGCTATGAAATAAGATATATATTTCCATTTGAATTTTAATATTTGCCATTTAGATTTAATGTTTGTTATTTCAATATAAAATTTTTCACTTTGATTTAATATTTGATGTAGTGTATATGTGCTGTGCATGATCTGCAATGATCATTCATACTTCGTATTTTACCAGAGAATGGATTCAAAACAATTATAATTGGTTTAAAGGCATTTGTAATGTTATTCCCAACACTAATAATGTCTTAGAAGGTTTAAATAAGGTGATTAAACGAGAAGCTACATTAAGTAAGCAATTGCCAGTATCTTGTTTCATAACTTTAATTTTTGAATATATTAAGAAATAGTCTGAAAATTATAGTAATACGTTGAAAATATTTAAAACAGAATCAACTGTAACACTAGATGTTTGGATAAATGCCTACAATTGCTCTAAGATGGAAAAACATTAAATGTATATTATCATCATCAAATACAGCTACTTATACATTTCCTTCAAAAAAAGTTGCAACATTAAGAGATAAAGAAAGACGCGACGAAAGTATACCAGTTCGTTATACTAATTAACAACGAGTTGTCGTGGCTGCGTAGCATTTGAAACATTTGATGAATTTAAATTTAATTCATTCAGTAGCTATAATATCATTTTTTCTAATGATGGCAACTTTTTGACTGCACAATGTGATTGTGAGGTATTTTTCAAAAAATATATCTGCAAACCAAGGATCCTGCAAACATACAGTAGGAATGGCTATTAATCTGAAGAAACTTTTTCATATTTCATCTAAATAAACAAAATAGTAATTCTTCACATAATAGCATTACCTATGTAACATAAATTAATAATAATTCCTTATATAAAATAAATACATGTAATAAAGAATGGAGCCAAGTTTCAAATATAAAATTGAAGTTGTAAATAATAAACTCAAGAAACAAATAATATATCCATGTGGCAATTAGCAAATTTAAATAGAAAATATTAAATCTAAACAACAAATATTAAATTCAAATTACATATACAAAATCCAAATGGCAAATATTAAATTGAAGTGATAATTTTTAGTGCAAGTGACAAAACAAATATTTTATAGCAAATAATTTAAACTCATTACTAATGCAACAGATAATGATAACCAAAACCTTGATTTAAAAATAATTATTAAAATTATAGTTTAATTCTAAATTATTATGCTAGGGGTTAATTTGGTTTAGAGTATTTGATTTGTAGAATTGGATAGGACATCATTAAAAAATAATAATTCAATTTCACTTAAATTTCAAATATGTTAAGAAATTTTAAAAGATTATTTCATATTATTAATGGTCATTGCTATAAGATTTATAACAGATTCTTTGTTTGATGTTTGTTTTTTATTTTGAATTTTATGACTTTCTTGGTTTTTATTATAATTTTGTTATTTTATTAATTATTGTAAAGAAATGGATAAATTTTAAAACAAGTTATCAATATTCAATTTATTTATATGATTTGAAATTATATAGCTATTTTGAATAAATATTAATTAGCCAAAAGTATTCAAAAAATGTGAATTATTAAAAGTTTCATACAGATGCTTCATATATTTTTGATCATCAGACTATTATCATTATAATTCATTGAAATAAGGGTGTTTGGAAAGTAACTGTGCACCTATATCATAGTAATAGAGATTCACATCTAAACATCTGCATTTTATAATACAATAAATACAATCAAAGCCGGTTATAAGGGATTTGAGGAGACGTACATTTCTGTTCTTTATAACCGGATTTCCCTTATATCCGAATGCGCAACAAATCAGTGCTTTATCAGGTAGTCAAAGTAAACATTGAGAGTTTTCAATTAGGGGTGTTATTTCAATTTTAACCGAATATTGGTTATTGAGTTGTGTAATTATTTGATTACCGGTTATGGATCTTGTATCTGCAGTATACATAAAATGGGAAATAATTAATACTAAATATTATCCACTCATATAAATGAGTGGAAATCTTTTCATTTAATCTCATAAACTTGGAGTATAACTCAAAACTTCTAGAAACTTATATAACAAATTATTAGGAGGTGCCATTTTTAGGGTCCGTGCCACCTGGGATTTTGTCTTTTAGAGGAAAATACAATTTTTAATTTAATTTGTATTCATTAATTTTTAAATTATTAATAATAACAAAAAATTTTGCTGTCGGAGAATAGAGACAGAAAAAAAGTAATTTTTAAATAAATTACACTGATGGCTGGGGCTGAGGTAAAGTAGGATGAAAAGTAGGTCATCACAAGGAAGAGTACAGAAAAATGAAAAATTATTTCCCTTATAGCCGAATTTTCCATTATATCCGACAAAAAATACACACAAAACATGTTTCTCACCAGGACTGGATGCGTTTGTCCCTTATATCCGAATTTCCCTTATATCTGACTCCCTAATAACCAGCTTCGACTGTATATTATAAAATTATGAAGGTAAATTCCATGTTAAAGTATTTTTATCCTATAACAGAACAAATTATATATAACAATTATTAGTATTACAGAATAATACAAAAATTACATTTGATATTTCAATAATTAAAATCAAAAAGAAAAATTATTATTATATTGCATTATATGATTTCATTTATGAAACTGTTAAAGCAACAAGAGGGGATTTCTTTAAGAATGAGCAAATTTGAAAGAAAAAATTAAGATTTAGGCAACTATTAAACAATAATTCTTCAACCTAAAAAAATTTTTTTTTCAAATTGCTATTTTCATATACTATCTAGGTTCTTATTTATAAAAACATATAAAATTAGGCATATATATAGTTACTTAAAAATTAAATGAAAACTTAAGAAATCATGCAGAATCATAAACCAGAAAAAATTTACTATTATATTTTTAAATCATATTAACTATAAATAAAAATTATAGTAACTGAAATACTAATTTATAAATTAATTTAGGATTTTCAAATAATTGAAAAATTAACATTTTTTTTTAAGGCAAGACTTGTGAAAAAAGTCTTCTGCCTGACAAACCAACCTGTACTGAAATTAGAGTGGAAGCTTTATCTTCAAGCTGTCGTTGAAGTTCTGCTATAAGAACATGATGGGATTTCATTGTTTGACTTCCTCTTGTAGTGCCATTACTTTCAGTGTATGATGACGGCATTGATTCATCTATGAAAAAATCAGCAGAAAAAAATTCTTGGGAATTTGAAGCAAATATTTCTGGAGATTTATTAGAATGCATTGATGGTAAATGCAAATTTCCATCACTATATGTTCTGGTAAGTAAAATCATCTTGCTATTCTGGTCTTCAATTGATTTTTCTTCTTGAAACCTATCTTTTATAGAAGATTCTTCATTTTCATGCATACCCACCTTTAAAAGATCACTAGGACTGTGGTCTTTTGGTATATCTCCCACTTGTTCAAATTCTTCAGTATCAGAATCTCCTCCTCCTTGTTCTTCTTCAATTGGAGGAAATATTTCTTTTTCACGAACATTTAATTCATTTGGTTGGGAAAGTTTATATTCCCCATCATCATCGTGCTTTTTTCTTATTGGAGATTTTATCAGTACATTATCAGTACATTCAAATGATTCACTCGATGGACTTGCTTCAGAAGCTAAACTAAGAATTTCTTTATCAATTTCTAAAAATTCCCCTGCAACAAGTTCCTGAGTTTCTAATAAATGAGGAAGAGTTTCTAAAAATGGATTTGTTATACTGCCAGTTTGTAACACTTTTGATAAAAGAATATCACTATTTATTTCTGAAGCATTTGGATTAAAAAATACTCTTGGCATCTCATTTTGCATTGGAATTTTCAAATAATTAGCTAATTCAGGAAGCAATATCCTTAATTTTTCTATATCTTTCATTTCTATGTTTGGCAAATTAGCATCAAAAACCACTGGAGGTTGTACCTAAAATATAAATTATTAATTTTAAAATTAATTTACTTTTTTATTTTATTTAAAAAATATGCGTTATAATTATTACCCAAAATCAGAAAATGTGCATTGTGACTGGGAATTTTGAACTTTTGTCAAATTGATCAGTTAATATCAGATATATAAATGAAAATCTATTCAAAATGTGGATCCTGGGAAATTAATTTGCAATATGGGCAGTGATGACTGGCAAAAGTCTGAATTACACATTGAAAAAAACGAACAGTACATTATCTGGTCTGTCAATATTTTTGCATTTGATATATATTTGACAAATCTAATAGAACAAGCATTATAGAGATTTATTGATCTAAGTCTTAAGATAATTGATAAAGTTGCACTAGTATTACCAACTCATAAAACCATACACTGCCAAAAATTATAATACAAAAGATAAAACAGTTCATAGGCAGGAAAGTATAATAACATTTTTTATTACTGGTAGTAGCGCTTTCGATACATAATCCTCTTCAGCTACCTTAACTACAATGAATATCTCAATCGTTCTAAAGAACGCCAAACATTCTATCGGCTTTAAATTGTTTATATTTTGTGTTGCACGGCAACGTTTTTAAAGCGATAGAATGTTTGGTGTTCTTTAGAACGATTGAGATATTCATTGTAGTTAAGGTAGCTGAAGAGGATTGATTATGTATCAAAAGCACTATTACCAGTAATAAAAAATATGTTATTATACTTTCCTGCCTATGAGCTGTTTTATCTTTTGTAGTATTCCCAAATATACTTGTGTATAAGCCAAGAAATCTTTTCTGGAAAAACAAATTTTGAACAACAGGGATCGACTTATATGAGGCAAAAAAATTAAATTTTTCATAAATAGTAAGATTCACTAGTTTAGTTGTGATACATTTCAGTTATGTCTTTTGCCAGCCATGCAAGTTTTAATATTTGTTTCTAACAAAAATCATTACCTAACTGATTATTTTTATTATTAAAAATAAGTGAATATGTTATATGACTATATAATTTAATATTTTTTTAGGTATTTAAATATCAGATATTAATTAAATATGATTGAAAAAATATAAAACAGATATGAAATGCTATAAGCACATGTTATAGTAACAGAATGATTCACCATATTTCTAAACAATACTTACTTTTCTTCTCAATTTTATTATTAAAAATATACAGCTATAAGTGATTGTTCATATTTTAATACATTCAAAAATACAGTGGTACCTTGGTTAACGACGGTAATCCATATAAGTGATTGTTCATATTTTAATACATTCAAAAATACAGTGGTACCTTGGTTAACGACAGTAATCCATTCCAGTGGAACCGTCATTAACCAAAACTACAGTGGTACCTTGGTTAATGACGGTAATCCGTTCCAGGATTACCATTGTTATCCAAAGCACGATTCCCCATAGGATTTAATTGAAAATTGATTAATTCGTTCCAGGCTCCTTCCCACGATTCCCCATAGGATTTAACTGAAAATTGATTAATTCGTTCCGGTCCACAACCATAGTAAAATATTAAAATGCAGATAAAACTCATTTAAAATGTCCTAAAAATATGGAAAATAGTATTTATTTATTATATTTGCTACAAAACAAACTCGTAAACACTGATTAGAAGCATAGGATTCAACGATTATTATATAGATAAGATTTGATTTTGCCTTTTAATGGGTCACCAGAAGGACAATTGGGCTCACTTTGGAAATTATCAATCTTCACCAAAAAGACAATTGGGCTCACTTCGGAGTTTTTGACAAATGAATACCAGAAGGATAATTTGGCTCACTTCGAAGTTTTTTGACAAACAAGCCCCCAGAAGGATAATTGGGTTCACTTTGGAGTTTTTTGACAAACGAACCCATAAACACCTCGGCATTCCTGCTGAACCGCTCTTCCGATCTAAACGAACCCGTAAATACTGATTAGCAGCATAGGATTCAACGATTATTATATAGATAAGATTTGATTTTGCCTTTTAATGGGCAACGATTATTATACAGATGAGATTTGATTTTGCCTTTTGATGGCAAACAAACAGTGACGATTATTATACAGATGAGATTTGATTTTGCCTTTTGATGGCGAACGAATAGTGACACGCACTCGCCAATTTATTGTCTGTATGAACTGTAGGATGTCGGATAGACTTTTTTATTCTTCTAATGGAATCTGAAACTGTGAGGTCACATCACTTGAGGTATCAAGTAATATATAACACAAACAAACAATAGAATCAGACTTGTTGGCAGAATTTAAAATAATAATTGTCTAGAAATCATCTTTAAGAAACTAAAAACTAGTGAACTGTTGCACATCTATTTTTAATTAATTAAATAATTTGTTTTCATTATTATATGTTAATTATCATTTAGTTAAATATATTTTTATATGGTTATAATTTTATTAATTTTAATAATGATGTTGGATTTGAATTGATCGTTAAAAAAAAAAAAAACGATTGACTGAGCTAATTAATCACGTTGTTTGAATTGATTGTTAAAAAAATAACGATTGACTGAGCTAATTAATCACGTGATGCGATGACAAGCTATTTTACAGAGCTCTATTTTGTCAGAAGTTCACATAATCAGGAGTCGTTAACCAAAGCATGCGTCGTTAACCAAGACATTTTTCTTTCAAAAACTCGTCGTTAACCAAAACCATCGTTATCCAAGGCAGTCGTTAACCAAGGTACCACTGTATTAATTTATGCTTCACAAATAACGCTGGATTCACACTGGTTTGAGACCACGTCTACAACTATGGCCACGACTAACAAGTTGCAACAGAACATGAACATTGATCAGGACCAGATTCACGATTTTTCAAATCAACCAATAGCAACTATTAAACAACAGCCAATAAGAGCTGATGTAGCATACAGCTCGTAATAGATGGCCAAATGCCTCCTTTCTATTGGCTATCGTAATGATGTAGCCACTGTGACCACAACAATATTCAGCAAGTTGAATATTGTCATGGTCGCAGTAAAGAGTTGGGAAGCAAGGCCTGATGGGATTGTTTCTATAGCAACGGTCACGATTGTGGTCGAGATTCAGTCTCAAGGCCAATGTGAATCCTGTCTAAGACTGGAAATGTGTAAACTAATCTTTTTTTAACAAATAAATATGGTGGCCCACTGTACATAATTTCTTCATCGAATTGTGACTGGCGATAAAAAATGGATCTATTTTGAGAATCCAAAGTGCATAAGATCTTGGATTGATCCAGGACAACCATCGACATCGACTGCAAGGCCAAACTGCTTCGGACGGAAGACAATGCTCTGTGTTTGGTGGGATCAGAAGGCTGTGATTTATTTTGAACTTCATTACTATAGCTTCATAAATAAAAAATATGAAAATCACATAGGTGTGTCCCCTTAAAAGCAAAGTCAGATGATTTTAAATGGTTGCAACAAATATGAAAATTATTAGTTACATCTTTTTGTATTTTTAACATAATCGTCCACAAATCTCTTAATTTCTTTTCTTTCAGGAAAACATACAAACTTATTCTTTTTCTTGCTCATAATGAGCATTGTGGGACAGAACATAGTTTATGACCATTGATGTTTACGACTTCTATACTCCATTTTGAAATACAAATGATTACACAAACGATCTAGGATCACCCTTGAAAGAACGCCAAAAATATCCACTAGGTGGCAGATCTAGCCATGGTAAAAGTCAATACAGGTAGTTCTTGGATTAAAGTTCCCAGTATGGAGTCCAGTGAATCGTAATAAAATAATTTAATATATATATTAATTGATAGAATACATTAGGTTTCGTAAATTTACTGCTTTGAAATGATACTTATCTGTAAAAATGAAGTAACTTAAAGCACTAATAAGCAGACCAAACATGCAAAGAAAATTTTCAAAAAAGCTTTTATTTAGAGAAGCGCTTTCGGAAAATGCACCATCATCAACTCATACAAAGTTTGAATGTTCCTTTTAGAACCAAGAACAGCAAGTTTCTTGGAACATTCGAACTTTGCGTATGAGCTGATGTGGTGCATTTGCCGAAAGCGCTTCTCTAAATAAAAGCTTTTTTGAAAGTTTTCTTTGCATGCTTGGTCTGGTTATTAGTGCTTTAAGTTATTTCATTTTTACAAATTAATAGAATTTTATAATTATTAAAATTAATTTTTGAATAAAAATTGGATATGTCTAGGAAGCAAAACGGTCGATTTCATCAAACAATGATGAAACAAGATCACTTTCTGCTAAACAATAAGAGAATATGATCGTCTCTTATTGAATAAACAAAAGATAAGTTTGTCGTTCAAAAAGGAAGGACAGATAAGAGTCAATCAAGACAGAGAAAAGAACACTTTCCAAAAAGAAGGTACGAAAAATATAAAGCAGAAAAGAAGAATCAGTGTCCTGTCCTGTCAGTGGTCATCCGACAAGGATTAGGGAAAGAAGACATAAAAGAATAATGGAGGAATGACAATTTTTTATTTACTCTCTCTCCCAGGTATGATCTCTGGGTCAGGTAGCTCTCTTTAGCAAATTATGTTAATATTGTGTTTTATTTCCTGTTTTTTTTTTTTAATAAATATGTGTTATTTATTTTGAATAAGTATCTGAATCAATTCTCCTATCCTGGATCCCAGCGTCACTTACTCGCGACCCTATTCGAAAATCATGCTAAAATTTATTGTCACTTTTTTATATCGGCCATCTGTTGTGGGATTCTCATACTGGTGTCAGAAATGGGACTGTCTAATGATAAGACCCAAGACACCAATCTATATACATCGTCGGATCCTCACACCAGAATTACAAGTTTTCAAAGTATCAGAAAATAAATAAATATGAAATAAATAAATTATAAAAATTTGTAAAAAGGTACCTAAACCTACATACATAGCTAAACAATAAAATTCATTTTGTACCAGAAACTCCATGATCTGCTTCAAAATGACGGCTGAGAAGCAGATGTAGTGCATTGCTGATTTCAAAATGACGGCTTAGAAGCAGATGTAGTGACTGCTGAGAAGCTGATTTTATTAGCATAGCAAATAAATAACTTTTATTCCCAGATTTTGTCTAAGATAGTAGTTCATCTGCATTAAAACTCATCTACTTATCTGTCAAAAATAATGAAGATTAAAAATTCTTTAACATTAATATGAGAGAAGTAATTTATTATTATAATTTTCTTGATTTTAGAGGCTATATTTTCATTTATTTTCGATAAATAAATTATTGTTTAATCATATACTATTGATTTCATTGACTTTTACTTAATTTTATTATAGTCAAATTTCCTTGCTGAAAACAGAATTCCAGGTTTTAATATTACATCTGTTGGAAATCGACTCTTGGTTTATATGTTTAATTGAGAAAAGAATTAGCTTATAAAGGCAGGAACTATCTGTATATATTAATAAAAATCAATGGCAAATAAGAATTTAATATTGAATATTTAATCATGCATAAAAAAAAACAAAGTATAAAAATTTAATGAAAATGTTAATTTATAACATTCATCATTCTTTAAACAAAGGTTGAAAATGAGTACAAAGAGCTTAACCTGCTCTTTGCACTCATTTCCAATCTTTGTGTAAAAATGGAGCAGCATATTTCAAATCTTGATATAGGGTTGTTCAGAAAGTAATTTCAGTTTTTTCATGAAAATGAATGACAGATTTTTTATAGTACCGGTATATAAATATTTTAGTAAATTATACATATTGAGACATAGTATTTCACCATGACAATGCCAAAATTCATACAAGTTTGATGACTTGCCAGAAGTTGTTACAGCTTGAATGGGATGTGCTACCATACCCAACCATATCTGGCACTCTCCAATTATTACTTATTCTGGTCTTTACAGAATTTGTCACATGGCAGAACACTTAGTTTAAATGAGAATGTGCAAAATCACTTGGTTCAGTTTTTTTCAAGCATTAAATGAGAATGTCAAAAATCACTTGTTTCAATTTTTTTGCAAGAAAAGGATCAGAAATTCTACGAGCATGGAATCATGCTACTACCAGAAAGATGGGAACATATGTTGGACCAAAATGGTCAAAGTATATAATTAATTAAAATATTTATATACTATAAAAAACTTGTCATTCATTTTCGTGAAAAAAGTGAAATTACTTTCCGAACAACCTAATACTTATCAGTATTTCACATACAGGTATGTGCCACTTAGTATCCTGAATATATTCTGTCTAATAGGATGTTATATAAATTTCACATTGTGTGAACATTATGTAGGCAAATTTATACTGTATTCTGTAGTATATCATACTTATACCAAGTGATTTTTGACATCCTCATTTAAACTAACTGTTTTGCCATCTAAAGAATTCTGTAAAAACCAGAATAAGTAATAATCAGAGGGTCTAGAAATGGCGAATATGGTGGGTATGGTAGCACATCCCATCCAAAAGCTGACACTCGCCAAAAGCTGTTACAGCTTTTGGCGAGTCATAAACTTTATGAAGCTGTGTGGTAGCACATCCCATCCAAGCTGTAACAACTTCTGATGAGTCATCAAACTTGTATGAAGTTTAGCATTGTCATGGTGAAACACTATGCCTTTTCTGTTAATCAATTCTGGCTTCTGTTTGATGGATCACTCAATTTGTCCAATTGGTGGCAGTACACTTCTGAATTAATTGTAGAATTGACTGGAAGAAGCACAAAAAACAATTCTCTTGAAATCCCACCAAACAAAGGGCATCATTTTTTGATAAATATCAGGTTTTGGAGTGCTTTGAGCCAGTTCATTTCTTCTGCTCCATGAAGGTTTGTGTTCAACTTTATTATAAACAATCAACAACAGTTATGATCCACTTCAAAAAGAGATCATTTTCTTCACATTTGAACAGCAAATCACAGATGTTGATACGATGAAGCAAATCAAGAACATGTGGAACCCAAATATCAATGTTTTAACTGATCATGATCAATCTTGTAGCAATTTCTCATTTTGTTATTCAATGGTTTTCTTCAATCAATGTCTTTGTCTTCATTAGCTTCAACTGACCTTCCAGAACGTGGTGCATCTTTAATATCGAAATTGTTAGAACGAAATTTTGCAAACCAGTTTTGGCACTGGAGTTCTGTTAACATATTATTTCCATATATTTCACATAACTTTTTTCTTGGTTGAACAGCAATTTCTTGTGTTGTTATTTAGCAGTTTGCTTCAACCAATACCTTTATTTTGTCATCATCTGCTTCAGCTAAGTTTCCTGCACATGGTGCATCTGTAACATCAAAATTGCCAGAATGAAATTTTGAACACCAGTTTTGGCACTGGCATCCTGTTAACACATCTCTCTATACTTCACATAACTTTTTTCTTGCTTAAACAGCATTCTTACTTTTTCGGTAATAAAAAAGCAAAACATGCCGAAAATCTCCATTTTATTTTCCATTTTTGATAGGACACACACAAAAAAAACTGCATAGAATCAAAAAAAGAATTTTTATAAATATACCTTGAAATATCAGCTGTCAAAATTTACTATGACAATAGGCTTATGATGAAATTGGCAGATAAAAATACAACTAACGCCACTGGTGGGAAAAAATGAAATTACTTTCCAAACAACCCAATAGTATTCATCATTCTTTTTGATGATTATTATAAATTAGCATCTTCACACTTTATATCATTCTTTATGAAAAAGGGATGAAATACAAACTTGCTGATACTCAAGCTTTTCAGAAAGTGTGTTTATATGTAGTAGTCAAAGAAATATAGCATATAATACTCAATAACAATCAAAAACTTTAAAATGATATCAGCTTGTCAATTCAAGTTTTTGGAAAACTCTGTTGACAATTGATGCTAACATGTAAGAAAAAAAATCTGGAAATGTTTGAGTACCTGGGCTTTTTTGGTAATGATTATTTATTAACTCACTGAACTTCAAAATCCACTAATCACTGGTCAACTTAATTATGGCCATTATGAACAGTTTGTGATGCATGGATCATATGAGCAAAACTGCACTAAACACAATGTTTATAAAAAATAATAATAATAGTGTGTAATAGGCATATGTAGAAAGCAAAGAAGCCTGGAATTAAAATACCTCATAATAACTAAAAACTTTGAATGGTAATTAATGAAACCAAATAAAATAACAAATAACATTAATTTCATTAAAAAATATAAATGTAAAAAAAGTATATTCATAAAAATAATGTAAATGCCTATATATCAGTGGCGGCTCCCCCATAAGGGCTGCAGGGCTGCAGCCCTCCACCAAAATGAAAATAAAACATGCCAAAAATCTCCATTTTATTTTCCATTTTTGATAGGACACCAAAAAAAATTACCGCACAGAATCAAAAAAATTTTCTATAAATATACTTTGAAACATCAGCTGTCGAAATTTACAATGACAATATAGCTTAGAATGAAATTGGCGGGTAAAAGTACAACTAACACCACTGGTGGGAAAAAACGACATTACTTTCTGAACAACCCAATAGATAATTGTTTCTACTTTATAATAGTAATTTAATTCCATTCATTGCTGTATGCTACATTTCAATTATTCATTGTGATGTATAGAGTAGGCTTCAATTTTTTTCAATCTCTAGAAGCAATGGTCAATTCTGGCATATTCAGTTTGCATTGCTTTTTTATATTAGTACATGCTAGTATAGCATACTGGCACTATTTCTAAAATCTGGTTATGATGACAATATATTAGGATCATCCAGAAAGTAAGTACTGTTTGCGCATATCTTCCATGCATCTGACAGCATGAAGGTCGTGCATGCATAGTTACATCCTTCAACTCAAGAATGAATTAGCCTAGCCATTTTGTTTGATTACGTTAATGTTTTAAGTCACTGTTTGTCAGTAATCACGTTTAAAACAATTGATCGGCCCGCCAGCTGTGAAATAAGATCCGTTATCAAGTTTTTGAATGCGAGAAATGTTTGACGTTGCGAAATTTATTGTTATATAAGTGAAAGTTACAGAGAGAATGTGATGAGTGAAGGTATGGTGCGAAAGTGGGTTAGGATGTTTAATGAAGGGAGGGAAAATGTCCACAATGAGGAGCACAGTGGATGCCCGTCATTGCGCAACTGCATACCACACGTGCAACGACAACGCTGATTGATTCATTTTGCTAGGAACAATTCTGTCACCCTTCTTATAGTCCAGACCTCGCTCCATCTGACTTCCATTTGTTTTCTCATCTCAAGAAATTTCTTGCCAGCCAACACTTTGCAAGTGATGATGAGATCAAGATAAACAACCAGAATTGGTTGAGATTGCAGGCGGCCGAATTCTACAAAGCGGGTATGTTGCGATTAGTACCAAGATATGACAAATGCCTTAATTCGCATGGTGAATATGTCTAAAAGTAGTTTAAGGTGTGTAGATTTTTTGTAATAAAATACAAATGAAAACAAATTGCTAATCCAAGAAATCACAACAAGCACTTGAAACAGAATAAATACACTAATTTATTATTAGATATATATAATACTTTCTGGATGAGCCTAATATATAGATATTGAGCACAATGTAAGTACAAACATCTGAAAATGATGATAAAGTTGAAAATACAGTATAATATGTTAATCTCATGTTTGGAAGGTCATTGCACTTCTGTTTTACAAAGTACAGAATTCTTGCATTTGCATTCGTTTTGCCATGATAAATATTCCAAATTCTTATGATGCCAAAACTTTTGAAGGCCACTAAATTGACTCCAGACTGTTGAAGTGAAAATTCTTAATGGACAGAATACATGTATAGATGGCATTTTAGACATCATCTTGGAATTTTTGATAAAGCATTAAATATTGAAATACTATATACACAATCTTTCCCCTATGAAAAAGCTATATTAAAATTTTCTTATATGCAAGCAAAATCACAATTGACAAGATTTCATATATGAAATATAAATATTTTTTGCAAATTGTAAATACTTTGGTTGTTACATTTACATATATTATTTCTATTATAGTTAGACAAATTTATAAAAATCACAAATATTTATATTATACAAACCTTATGACCATATTTTTCAAGGGCAAGATATGCTTTTTCTAGAAGAAGAGATTCATCTGTTTCCAGCTGTAATACAGAATGTTCTTATTAAACTTTATTTGTAAAAAATTTCTAAACAATATCCTGAACAGCAAATTAAAGTTAATGATTGATGTACCATTAATTTTTTTTCATGCTAGTAATTAATAAAATTAAGCCTAATTAATAAAATCATAATTAATAAATCATTTTTTTGCAAAAAATTAAAATCATATCATGATTAATTTTCATTGAAATCCTTTGAAATTTTTTCAATTTAATATATTTTTTTTCTCTTTCTGATAATGTAAGCATTTTTTTTAATTTTATTTTTTAAATGACGATTTAGTCATTGAAATAATTGCTACTTTGGATAGCAGTTGATTTTTTGAATAAAACAAGCCATAAATAAATAAAAATCAGACCATATTATAAAAAAAAAGATAAAAACCAATTAATAAAATGCAAATTTTGATTAATGAATATTAATTAAGATGTCATGTAATTATTTCAAACTCTTCGTTCACGTCATCGTACTTACATGTCCTTAATCGTTTTCTGTCAGCTCCCGCAACTTCGTGATTTTTTAAAACAGATTCCCATACTTGAGTATTGTTGACACTGTACTTAGTGGAATCCCGAATTTCTAAGCAACATTTTTCTTCTTACTCCACAGTCTACATCTTTTTTTCACTCCACAGTCCACATCTTTTTTTCACTCCACAGTCCACATCTTTTAGCGATTCCACTTTTCCCGCGACACTCAATGACTTTCTCTTTGACATGGTAAATGCTTTAGTAGAGCTGAACAAAGGCTAAGTAAAATCTCTCGACGACTTTCTCTTTGACATGGTAAACGTTTTAGTAGAGCTGAACAAAGACTAACTAAAATCTCTCGGTTCAGTTTTGGTTTTGATTTTAAGCCAATTAACACAAGTAACATACAAAACCGAAACCGAAACAAGCTCTAGAACTTTACACTAACTCCCTCTACAGTACAAATCGACACATCCATTTTGTTTATTTGTCGGCTTTTCTAGCCAGACTCAATCTAGACTCCTTTTCCCTCGCCTCTGAAATTAAAAATTTCGATATATAGAATTTTTATCCGATATATAGAAACAAATTTCAATGGAAATTTCATGGGACTAACAAAAACTTTGATATATGGAGAATTTCGATATATGGAGGTCCGACTGTAATTATTGGCAGAATGAAGAAAGACGAAGCGGGTGGTTTCGTTTTCTTTGTTAAGTAGTAGGACCAATGCTATCCTAAATCTATCCAGAGATAAAGAAGAAATTCACCAACAATCAAAAATAAAATCACATTGGCGAAATCCTCATTACTAACGGAGACAAATTATATAAAAATTAGAACCATAGAAAAATGAGAAATACATTAAAGTATTTTCTCCTCGCCTGAAATCTTTAGTGTCTTTACTATTCTGGCGCCTCAATTTTTAAATTTACAGACCAGGAAGTTGGCTATCACTTAGCAGTGTAGCTTTACAACGCGGCCGGATGGCCGCTTGGGAAAGCTTCGGCCTTACCACCCCTGGGAGGATCCGGGTTCAAATCCGGGTCCCACACCTCCAATTTTTCAGGAGTGTCGGCCGGATGGCCGCGTGGTAAAGCTTTGGCTTACCACCCTGGAGCGGGTTCAAATCCGGGTCCCACACCTCCAGTTTTTCAGGAGGGGTCTGTTTCAAATCCGGGTCCCACACCTCCAATTTTTCAGGAGGGATCCGGGCAGCGTGGTAAAGCTTCGGCTTACTTGGGAAAGCTTCGGCTTACCACCCTGGAGGATCCGGGTTCAAATCCGAGTCAGGTCCGGGCCCGGCCTGTTGAACCCGATCTTCAACCATCCGGTTGACCCCATTACGGGTGTTGGCCAGCCTGTGATTTCAACCATCCGGTTGACCCCATCATGGGTGCTGGCCAGCCTGTGATGGGCCGGTTGACCCCATCATGGGTACTGGGCAGCCTGTGATGGGAGCTATAAATGGCCGCCGCCAGATAAAGAATATCTCATGAGGATATGGCGGCGTAATAAAACTAACCTAACCTTAGCAGTGTATTATTTACGTAAATTTTTTCCGTCAGAAATATAAATAATATATTTGGGGTGGACATTCGCACTAGATAATTTTTTGAAGGGAATACATTTACCGTATACTTACAGGCATCTCGCCTGCTCTTCAAATGTAATGGTGTTGTTTTGCTGTCCAGCTTTTTGCCACTTTCTGCTTAACCTTAGAAATTCTAAAAAAGTTTCTATATTTGACTGGGTAGCTAATGAAAAGTGTTAAAATGATTCGAAAGTATCTGCCAAAAATGGCTGTAACCGGTATTTAGCTCGGCCAGCTGGATTAGAATTTTTTAAAATTATTGTCGGGAGTGATTTGTTAAAAGGAGAAGAGCTAACTGCTGACCAATAGTTGGAAAAACCATAAAAAAGTGAACTGAAAACTAAGAATTATTTTTCAGTTTAATCGGTAGATATTGTGATGGAGAATCGTCGTGTAATACCGTCATGTAGTCTCCAACAGTGAGAAAAATCGTCTTAAATTTTCTAAAAGTTTAATAAAAGTCTAAAGAATAAAAATGCCACAAGTTGTATCGATTTTACAGAAAATTGTAAAATTTGAAAGTTCCAAATTCCAGGAATAACGTAATTTCAGTTTTTAATCTATCTCCCATGCATTCAAGATATATAAACATCGTTATTATTATTATTATAAAGAAATTCGATGCCCTCTAGCTTTTTCTCTATCTCCTGCTTATATGGCTTATTAAGAGAGAGGACTATCGCTCCCGATATCGTGCCAACGAACTATTTATGCAAGTTTTAATAAGTCTTTAATCATTAAAATACGAATTTTGTCTTCATTTCCAATCAAAATACATCATGGCTTACCATTAAAATACAGCTTATAAAATATAGGAAAACTTGATAAACTTCATTATAACAGCTATAATACGTTATATTATCAAGAGGCACGGCAATAACTCTAAGGCCGAACTCACAAGTACCACAGCAGAACTACATCACTACCACAAAACTGGTAATCTGTTTAAGGACGGTCGTGAATTATAATTATATTAATATAGAAACGCATAATCTAACTCACACTGACCACGCATTGCGACAGAGGTTGAGACCGAGTTCAGTATATTAATATAGAAACGCATAATCTAACTCACACTGACCACGCATTGCGACAGAGGTTGAAACCGAGTTCAGTTACGGCCGTATTCACGAATTTAACTTTCGACCAACGAACGGTGACCACTGGTCGAACCTGACTTTGACCTTCGGTTCGTTTGGTATTCACCAGTTCCGTCTAACCACAGTCAACCGATTACTGGTTATTGAACCATTCTTTTGTAAACGATTAGATCATTGGTTGTAAGTGTCATGTGACTATTTTTCTATTTTTATCAATGTTGGTTTTCAAACAAGAATTAAAAGATGGCAGAAATTTTTCTTTCGTCTGCAGAATTAAGAAAATGCTTTTCGAATTTTGAAAAGGAGCTATTACTCGAGATAGTTAAATCAAAATTAATGTTATAGAAAATAAACAAATAAATAAAGTATTCCAAAAAAGCTTGGTAACATTCTGCTTGAAAAGAAATAGAAATTAAATTCACAACTGGAATTTTGTGACGTTACGTATA